>JANHAO010003209.1:0-26709 GCA_026873985.1 Saraca asoca
GGGAGAGGAGAGAGAGTGATATTTTATATTCTAAAATAACCCCCACTGACTTTAATTATTTTCAAACCTAACCACTATCACATTATGCCATTTTTACTTAAAGCCAGTTTATTAGTTACATGGGCCACTACAGATTATTAAAATAATCTAACACTTATTTTATAAGCTAAAGAACCTATATATTTCTCAAGTCATATTCATAAAGATAAATATTTTAACTTAATATTTATATGGTTTTTATACAATTTTGAACCATTATTTATGATATTCGAATGCTCAGTAAGGAATATTTATCTTATTTATTTATTTTTATCCATGAAAAAGGTAATTTTAAGATTTTTCATGGTACTATTATTTTCATGATACATTTTGAAAAATGTGAACATAATTTTTTATTCTTATGTTTTTTGTTGCATGTTAGAATTTATGTTACATTATTTATGATATATATAGTTTAAATTTTATTTTATTTCTTTTTCTTATTTGATATGTTTGATTTTATCAATCGATATTAAGCTTATTTATAAAACAAAAATATGCTTCATTTTTACATTTTCTTGCTCAATGCAATAGCTTGTTACTCCTTCAATCTCTTTTTATCTGTTACCTTAGAGAAAAATTTTAATTCCTATTTATCTATCATCTTAAAAAACAAGAATGTATTTATCACATTTTTTTCTAATTTTATTTCTATCGTTTTAATAAATACTTAACTACTTCAGACACTAATTGACTTTTACTAAAAGATATATTAGTAAAATCCAACTCTTTTTTTCCTAAAAGGTTAAATTACTCTGCTCTGCTGCTTTATTTATTTTTGTTTAATTTCTAATTAGATCCCTATAATTTAAAAGTTTTGAATTAGATCATTATACTTATTTTTCATTTCTAATTAGATATGTATTATCACTTTTTTGTTAGATTTTGTTAGTAATTGAGGTGCATAGATAATAATCTATTAGTAATTGATGGAGTAAGAAACAAGAGACCCATCATTTTTCTATAAAAATGAAATTATTTTACAAAATATTCTAATTTTATCTAAGCTATTTGTTCTTTAAATACAAATAAAACTGTATGAAAAATCTACATCAATAATTTTTAAACCACATCAAAAGTGTGTTGTCCAAGTGTGCCAATTGCTAATAAAATCTAATGGCAAAATGACAAGAAGTATCAAATTAGAAATGAAAAATAAGTATAATGATCTAATTCAAAACTTTTAAACTATGATAATCTAATTAGAAATTGAGTAAAACAATAAAAAGTAGAAGAATAATTTAACCTTCTTAAAATTAAAGTTATTTATTAACCTTATTAATTCTTGTATATTTACCTTTCAAGTCCATTGAGGTTTGATTTTAAATGAGTTTAGTTTTCCATGATCTAATTTGATCCTAAGATGGATCCGATTGGTTCATAGGCCAACCTATTTTTTTTATTTTTGAAGTTTTTTAAATGTTTGAGTGAATTTTTTTAAGAAAATAATTTTATTTGATTTCCATTCTTTTTCTTTTTTTATTATTGATTTAAACTTAATTGGATTTGACATTTTAATTGAAGTGGGGTGGGCTTAATTATTTTTAAACAATGCGTCATTTGAATTTAAATGGACTGAACTTAAATTTTTTTTTTAAATGCATGTAATGTAGGAAGACATTGTTAAAAAATTTTGAAATTAAAAAAAAAAAAAGAGGTAGGTTTGCGAGTTAACTTGGTTTGCAGAGCTCTATTTTTTTTGATCCATTTAAAATGGGATGTCAAATTAATAGTCCGGTTCTATGAAAGCCTAAGGACAAAATATGTTGGGCAGCAGACTTACTTTGTCTTAATATTGTCAAATTAACGGATCGAAGCATACCATACTAAATCCGCATGGATTGCGATCCATAGGAATCTGTCCACATAGGTTCGCATTTAAAATAAACCTGTTTCTCCGTGGTCTAATCCAATTCGCCCTCGAATCAGACCAATTTGTGGGTTTGTCTATATATGTTTGCGATTAACATTTGTTGAAAGACCTATGACCCAAAAGAATAGCGAATTGTGCAATATTGTGATACGGTTATGAAGCCAGGAATCTCATCCTAACCTGACTGAATTATCCTTGTTGCATTTCAAAATACACTCCTTAAACTCATGGATTAATATAATGTAAGAAATTATAAAAATAATTTCTTTATTTCAATATGAAAATTTATCAAGATGAATCCTTGAGTTGTCAACATTGATATTGATGTTATCAATGAAAATGAAAATAAATGATTTGAATATAACAAACAAAACCCTTAATTAAACTAGTATGCTAATGCAAAGTTGTTCAACATATTTAAAATATATTTTAACATTTTGTTCATTTTCACAAATTTAGGGGGCGTCTGATTGAGGAATTTTAGAGGATAGGTAATCGAATCAAAAAACTAATTTCCTGATTGAGTATTTAGTTCACGTGTAATGAAATCTATTACCATTACTTGATTTTAATGAATTCCCTCTATTTGAAGTCCTTCCCTCACCCAAGGTTGATTACGTTATCCTCTAAAAAAAAAATCCCTTATCTCTTTCCTTTTCTAAACTTGCAAAGCTTCTACCACCATCTATCACCATTAACCATCGCCTATCATTACCTTTTGTCATTGACTAATGCCCACTACTACCTTTCACCATTAACTAATGCTTACCACCATTATCACCGCTCACACCACCTTCAGTTGTTGAGCTTTATTCACCACCACCTATCACTATTGATCCCCACTCACCACTACCTTTTGTGGTTGACCACTACCCATTACTATTATTATTATTGACTATTGCCCACTACCACCTACCACTATTAACTATCATTTTCTGCTATTGACCACCACCTACCACCATTTTCCACTGTTGATTGTCACTTACCACCTACCACTATCTTCCGGCTTTGACTACTGCTTACCACCACCATTGACCATTACCGAGCATTATTTTCAACCGTTGACCACTGCCCACCATCACATTCTATTGTTGACCACCACTATCCACTATTGTTTATTGTCTTTGACCATCATCCACCATTATATACTGCCATTGACTATGCCTTACCACTGCTTACTACCTTTGGCCATCGCCCACTACCATTTGCCTCTTTTGATCACTAGCCACTATCATATACCATTATTGATCATTGCTTACCACCACCTACAGTCATTAACCATTGTCTACTACACCTACTGTCGTTAACCACTATTCATTGTTGTTTACCACCACCCAACATTATTTTTCGCCGTTGACCACCTCTCACTACTACTGCCACCATCGACCATAGCTCGACCATTATTCCGCTATTAACCATCACCATCTACCATCACCTATTATTAATGACCACTGTTTACCATTACCTACTGTTGTTGGCCACCTCCCACTACCACTTATCACCTTTAACCACTGAACACCGTTACCTATTATTGTTGACCATCGTCCATCCCATCTACCATAATTAACTATCATCCACCACCACCTACCACTGTTGACCACCATTCATTATTGTTGATCATCATCCAACCAAAAAATAAGAAAATATATCATAAACAATATGATTTCATTCCCTCATTGAACTAAACAAATTAAAAAAAAATTATTACCATTACCTATACTTCTCTTTATTTAAATCCATTCCCTTTCTATTTCAATAGGTTGAACCAAACACCCTTTAATACCTATGTGTGGTAATACATGCTTGATTTGGTTTGGGAATTTTAGATTTAGGCTTTTTGTCTTTTTTTTTTTTTGAGTTTGTGTGTTGGATTTGGTTTTTTTTTATTTGCTTTTAAAACTGGTTGGAATGAAGAAATACCAATGATAATGCATAATCATTGTCAAATTAATATCAAAATACTCCATTTGAGACTATAAAACCATGTGACACAACCTAAAATAAGCTCATGGGGCTATGACCATTCGACCTTGACCATTTGACCATAATCATTCAATTAGACCAAGAACTAGTTGAATGAGCCCAAACCCAAAACACCAGCTTATGCACCACTCCTCTATATAAATTAAGATATGCACTCTTAACAAGGGTCTTCACTTCCATTCTCCTATTACTTTTTCACAAAGTTACTAACTTAACTGTCAAAGTCCTTATTGGATCTCCCACTTTGGTCACTTGTGTTCTTTTATTGTAGGTCTTGAAGACCAAGATTTGTCATTAATGCCATTTGTGGCTTTTCCCAGCCACCAATGTTTAATTAATCGCACTCTTGTTAGGCAAAAATGATCCCAATTTCTTTAGAAGCGTATAATGATTTGAAATTCATGGACAAGCAATCAAAATTTCTACGTTCAGCTGCATAAAAAATAGAGGACAACGAAATTGTGAAAAAAAATTTTCCTATGTACATATAGAAAAGACAATGAAATGAGGAGGACAGATGAAGATGATCTCTTTAACAATAGGATATTGATGCTAAAAGCCAATGGATTTGAAGTGGCAAGTGATGACAATTAGCATTGTAAATAAAAAAGAAGAGGAAGAAGATCTTGTTTGCAAGGACAATTGACAAATACCTTCAACTAAATTGAAAAATGCCCAAACTATTTCATCACTACTCATCAAGACATGCTAAAATAAGTATTTTTCTACCTGTTATGAGATTGATTCCTTCATTCATCAATTACAAACAAAATAAAGCACAGGGCAATGCCAATTCCACAATTTCCAAACACCTATATAACATAAATTTGATGCTAAGTGAGAAGTATATAATTGGATATGGTGCATCAGACAAAGTACATAAATGTGATCTTAAGAGGCTCTGTTCTTATTATCCTTAATGCTTGAAAGATTTGAAGTCAGAACTGGAGACAGTTGGTGGCATTAAGCATTAGAATTTGGTCAGTCCCCATGGTTACTCCCTTTCCCCATATTAGAACCTTCTTTTTTTTTTACTACATGGAAAATGGCAATCTTGGGATCTTTTACTGGATCTACCAAGAAGAAAAGTTGGATCAAGGTTTGTGATTAAACATAGTAGTTGGGGTAGCTCAAGAGCTTGCTTATCTACACTATGATTATAGTCCCCAAATCATCCACAAGGATATGAAATTATCTAATATTTTGCTGGATAAGAACTTTGAGGCCTATCTTACCAATTTTGTCATTGCTAAAAGTTTATATCCCTCAAATCCTTCACTTTAACCTACATAATAGGCATAATTGGCTACATAGACCCTAAGTGCTAGAACTTCCCATCTCATTGAGAAATCTGATGTGTTTGGCTATGAGATTGTTCTTCTAGATTACTTAATGGGAGGAAAGTAGTAGACAATGAATCAAGTTTCCATTATCTGATTCTATCTAGGATAGAATACCAAGTTTACAGTAGGCGTATCTTTGTTGTAGGCCTACAATGTTAGTCATATAGGTGCACCAAATCTTGTTAGGACTTTACTATATGATAGTTATCGGTTCATACTTGCTTGTATTGATCCTTTTAAAAGGAATGGCAAATCATTTAATGCCTTTCACTGTTGCAAAATTGTGAACTTATCATTAAAAGTAATGCAACTGATGGTCTTAAGGGAAGAGATGCAGTTATCTCAAGTTTTGAGTTTAGGCTTGGCCAATCACCTTGCAAAAGAGGAAACATCAATTACTGAATCACATCTGTTTGATGCCCTTGTCACTCCATCAAAGTTTAAATTTCTAAAAGAGATAGTTCAAAGTAATTTCCAAAGGAAGGAGGAAGAAGCAGTGGGAACTTGACTTCTAATAGATAGAAGGACTTGCTCGCTTCAGAATGACCATGATCCATCAAAATTAGTTGCAAAGACATCATGCAAACTCCTAAGATATTTGGTTATAGATTATAGTTATATTAATTTTGATACATCATATGCCAAAGTTGTGGTCATAAAGATGTGCATGCTTTTCCTTTCATCTGCTTCTAGGCTTATTCATTTTAAAATGTTTAAAAATCAACCAATGAAGACTGGTAAGCTTATTGTAAGCCTTGATCTAGATGATCCTTTAGCTATGAGAAAAGCAGAACCTTTTACTAGGGGATTTTTAGTCCTGGGTCCTTTTATCACAGTTTCTGGTAAAATTCATAAGAAATACATTGCAAGTTTAAATTTAGCATGAATGATTCTTACTGGCTATGAGCACAATATTGATAAAGTTGTTCAAGATTTACTGAATTGTCTTAATAATCCTAAATTGCCTTTCCTTTAGTGGCAATAGTGCATGGCTGTTTTGGTAACATGTCTTCTTAAAGATTTAAAAAATGAGTTGGAATCAAAATAGACAGAGTTTGAGAGCATTTCTAGCTCCCAAAATGTTGATTTTCTTGCCAAATTATTGAAGTTCATCTTTCATCCTACCCTAAAAAAGAAAAATGAGCTCAAGAAAGGCTTGTGGAACTTTTCATGAGTTTGGGGAAGTCTTATGAGGGTGGAAGAGAGAGCCACACTTGTATAATGGTTCAATCCTTTTTTGAAGGATATCATTTGGTTGAAAAGTTATTTAGCGATAACATATAGGACATATTATGCACTAATGCTTTGACTACTTATTTATATTTGCTTGTGGACATATTGTGAATGAGATTTTAGTTGTATGGGTGACATAAGCCTCAATATTCTGATTATTTATCCAAGTGTGGCTCAAATTTATTGGAAGACTAGTATGTTAGCCAAAAGTTAGTGACATCTATTACACAGTTTCGGTTAAAGAGTTATCGACTCATGAACCTTTGGAAGAGCCTTTAAAGAGAGCCTTTCGCTTATGTGGTGATAATGCCTTGAGGTAGTCAGAAGAAGACTTTGCCTGATCAGGAGAAGTAGAGTCACTTATAATAGCCGCTTTCAGCTTTGACTTAATTTAAGTAGTTAGTAGAACACCAGGTATCTAATCGGCTAGAGCCTGGGCAAGTGCCTATGCCAATTTCTTGAAGTTTATCTTCAAATGACTAGTTCAATTAGTAACCTGAAAATAAAGCAAAGAATAAGTAAAAGGCTAGTAAGCCAGAATAAACAAGTAAAACTAAAAAGATTGGCCTCTCTAGTAGGATTTGAGGGAAGGATAAATAGTTGCGAGAACACAATCTTTAAAGGGAAACTGCTGTTGCTAATGCATTTTGAAAGAAACAGGAGGAAAAGGAAAGCTAAAATGCAAAGAAAAAAAAAGAAGTAATACAAAAGCTTACCTGCAAGAGAAGTGATGAAGTAAGCAGAAACTAATGAATAACACTGGAGAAGACGGCGACAAACAACAGTAGAGTTGGGGGCTCGTAAAGATGAAATACAAAGTTCACCATCAAGAGGCCTGAATTGGCTTTTATAGGATGTTAGAGGAAATTCAATGACCAAAGAGAATTAGGATGAATAGTTGAGATGGTAATCCTTATAGGCCTCAGGACTCTTCAAGGAGGAAAGGGAGAATTAGGATGAATGATTGAGATGGCAATCCTTGCAGGCCCTGAGACTCTTTGAGAAGGATAGGTCCCTGGGTAATCTCAAAGTTCCTTGGGAAGAAAAGGTCCCTAGGTAGTCTCAAAGTTCCTTAGGAAGGAGAGGTCCTAAGCTAACTGCATTATTGTTGGCAAAGTGCAGATGACAATTGGCCTAAGGAAACAAAAGTCCTTAGGCAGGCTAATCATCGCACCCATAAAGTCATCATTAGTAGAAAGCCGAGAAGATCTCCTGACACTAATAAAAGATTGAACAAACCTCTTGGTGCTAATAAGAGACTGAGTTGCTCCCCTAACATCAGTAAAAATGTATGTAAGGCAAAGCTCATGAAGTACAACATTTGAGCACAAACATAAAATAAGTCGATGTTAAAAAACCTGATTAAGGCCCAGATGGTCAAAAGGTTAGCAAGAAAAGAAAAGTAAGCAGCAAGTGTAAAGCCTCTAGGATGTGTAGAAGATTAACAAAGTAAAATGATAGACAAAAGGCTAGTTAAAGGCTCATTCAGATGACGAACTTGACAAGGCCAAAATAATAGTCATTCGACAATACATAAAAAAGATAAAGCCAACTGGAAAAGTGCATACAAAGACAAATGCTATATAAAGGATGGGCAGAGAAAAACTATACATGCAAAAATAAAAGTTCATAAGCTCATTTCACTTATATGGCCATTTGGCCTATTTTATAAAAAAGCGAAACAAAATTACAACAAAAGGATAATAGAAAGTGATAATAACAGCAAAACAAGTCGAGATCCTACTCCTTGGGTGACTCTGCAAGAATCTGCTCTAGGAGCTTATCCATGTTAGTCTTGGAAAGATCGAGCAATAAGTTGAGATTGAATGTTAAATTTGCCATATTGCCTCTACAACCTCACTTTGGAACATGGTATAGTTGAGATCTTCAGCTCTGGTAATAGTAGCCATGAGTATTGCATCAAAAGATGCTTCACTCTTTTCCCCTTTTTTCCACTCGACCTCCAATTCTTGCACCTTAGAGGACAAATACTTCACTAGGTCCTCACTTTTCATGGACAAGATATCTCACTCCTTTACAAGTTCAACAATATAATTAGTAAGATTAAAAATACTCTTGTACCAATTAGCCACCTTCTTAGACTTGGTATCAATATCCTTTTTTAGTCTTTCCACTATAATAGGATTGGTGTTCACTAATTCCTTCTGGTTCTTGGCGAAGGTCAACATAGTGGCCATGATGGAAGCAATGGAGTAAACAATCTGAGCTGTAGAAGATTTCAAAAGGCGTAGGGGACTAGAATCTTATATGAACTCTTCAGTACGATCATAGTCAGCAGGGATAAGCAATTAGTTATGCAAAAAAGTGCTATAATCCGTGTCTTGGTACCATCGGTTGTCTATGGTATCAAAGGACAAGTTACTCCCTTCAGGGGTCTCGATTAACAATAGCTCTTTCCAAGCACCCACTTTGATTTTCTTAGTAGTAGGAGTAAGGATGTCAAAAGAACTGCTCTCCTTACCTTTGGATGATTCTTTAGAGGAAGTTTTTCACTTTCTCATAGATAATGTCTTGGTAAAATTAGAAGTAGGCACAGATTGATTAGAGAAGGATGATAACTTTGTTTGTTGGTGGTGTTGATTCAAACTAGGTAGTCAGTGGCACAATTAGTTTTTCCTTAGTCAGGGCCTAGGCACATATCTCAACTAGGTTCTTTGGATCCATCTTCAAACGGTGTATCTATATCACATCCTTGTTTAGCCAAAAATTTGAATAAAACAAGAACGAACAGAAGTTAGTAAAGATAGAGTAAATAGGCAAAGCCAAAGTGTAAAACAAAGCATGTATAAAGAGTAGATTGGGTGTCAAATGGCCCTAACATTAGTAGTCAAATGATGAGGTCTTGATCATCCTCTGATAAGTTTTCAAAAAAGGCTACTTTATAGGTTTAGTCCACTTGGTCGGGTAAAGCGGCCCCTATATTGAAGAAAAATGGATGAAACCCCTTAACTGTCTAGACTTTGAAAAAAGAATGCTTGTAAGCATATTCTCTATAATAACCCTATTGAGGCATTGAATGAAATGCATCGGCCCCTGACTTTCTATTGAGAATAGGTGAAGAAAAAGAAAAAAGACCCCATGGTCAGGGTAAAATAAAGGTAGATGCTTAGTACTTTAAAATAAAGAAGGAAAACCTAAGCATTCTAGATTAATTAAGAGAGGTAGATGTTTATTGCTTGAAGGACACTTGTTTGAAATGTGAAGAGGGGGGCAAACATAAAGGTGATCAACCACATGCCCATAGAACATTACAAAGGATGAGGCATCATAGTTGTATACTTGTTTTTCATCTTTAGAGAGTGCCAAAAAGATTCCCTTGATAGACTCATCATAGATATGGACCTTTTCTAACCCCTAAATTACATTTAGATCCTATTATTTATCAGAAGTGACTTTTAGTTTTATGTTTGGATAGATATCTTATAGGCTATCTGGTCAGTGTTAATTAGATAGAGTAGTTTGTTTCCATGTTCATCATGGGATTGATCGACCATAATCACGCAAAGAGGAAGAGCAAAGCAGTAAATGATCATTCAAATGAGTATTCCCTAAGATTAGATAAAGAGTTAAAGTCTGATGATAAGTTGATGGGGTCACCTGATCCATCGGACATGAAGTAAGAAAGCACAAAGATAAGGACCACCTTCAAAAAAAATAAAATATGGTTTGAACAAAGGAAGCAAAGGGAAAGACAGTCAAACCAAAATGATCAGAGGAATTAGGAGGTCTAATGAAAAAAGAGCCTAGGCTAAGAGAAGTGATAGGTACTAGGCTCTCTAATGTAGCCCAAAAGAAGGCAGACAAGCACGAGACATAACTACTAAGAAAAAATAGAGGTAGTTGACACTTTTTACAAAAAGAAAAAAAAATAAGAAGCTAAAAGCAACAAAGTAGAAGAAGTAGAAGAAATTACATGCAAAAGTTGCAGTAGAGTAACCAGAAGTCAAGGAAGAATGTCAAAGAGAGTGACAAAAAGCAACAACAAATCTAAACTTGAAAGCAAAGGGCAGAGATCACCTTCATGAAGCTTGAGTTGGTTTTTATAGAGATATAGAAAAGATCCAATGATTAAGGTCGAGCAAGATGAATGGCTTAGATGGTGATCTGTGCCACTAATATGACTTTTATGGGTCTCGATACCTCTTGAGAAGGTAAAACCATCATTACTAACAAAAGGCAAGTAACAGCTAGCCTAAGAAAATGTTAGTTTCCAGGCATGTCAATCGTGTCTCCCGCCGAGGGCAAAGGTAGCAAATAACATATCTTAAAATAGTTTATAATCTCTAGATGATCAACCTAAGTTGATTGACTAAGACCAATTGAGGAAACAACTATGTGTCACTGGTCGATAGCTCTCTAGCTGAAACTGTGTGGCATATGATGCCAACTATTGGCCAACATGTTAGCCTTCTAGTAAATTCAAACCATACTTGGATAGATAATCGGAGTATTAAGGATTTTGTCAATTATACAACCAAAATCCTATGCATAACATGTCTATAAGCTAACATGAGCATGCAGTTGAAGCATTAACATATATCGGATCTTAAAGAGTGTGCCATACAAAAAGCCTCTAGTATATATTGAGAAAGGACTATTTTAAAAAAAAATAAGGAGAAGGACAATTCCTTTTTATTAATATATACCTTATTAGATAGTTTTAAGTGTGTAGGGAGAGTATCTTTAAGCTTCACACTCTAATCCCTAACTTAAGTCACAGTGCCCACCAGGTCACCGGATGCACCCCTTTAAAGAGTATTTGAAGCAAAAGTCCTATCGACAAGAGTAGACATACCTTTTCCCAGTTGATATAAAGATTTTTCTCCTAGCTCCTAAAGGTTCTAATGCACTATCTCATATGGACGCAAAGATAAAAATACAAGGATTATAACTATATACTTTTCTTCTCGTATTGGATAAACGATCGATACTAAGAAGATGCAAATATCCCCAATATGGGAAAAATTCAGAAAAATAATTTATAAGTGTATTTGCTCCCAAATTCACACCACAAGTCTTTTTCTTCATGCTTAATTTTTTTCCAAATTTCATCCAAAACCAAACATGTTTGCTTGTCGATTTAGTTCATAAGGCCAATTTATGACATTCTCCCCCCACTTCAAATGTAAATGCCCTCACTAATACCTTAATTTGACACAACTTCTATGAAGGCTTCTCCTTTCAAGTGTTAGCTTCTCAAATCTTCATGTGGGTTTTCAGCTTGTTCCACTCAAACTTTTTTTTCAACTACTTTGCTTATCTTTTTGAGCTAACATCATTTGAGAGACTTTGATAAATGACACCCTTAACTTGACATAACTTTCAGGATCATTATTAGTTTGCTACTTCTCAGCTCCTTCTTATACTTCTTCTTAGATCTGTCTCCTTGAACTTGCACCATTGCACATTTACTTTCCCTCCACAACTTTAGGTAGTTGTCTTTACAACTTCAGTGTCTTGATGATTCTACCTTTGCAAACTTTGTATTCTACCTCTATAGACTTAATTTCATTATCTCGACACAAACTCACATGTTACTATCTCCACAGCTCTCTTGACTCTGTCGCCTTTACAACTTCACCTATCCTATTACCTTTGTAGCATTCAGGTTGTTACCTCTGTAACTTATGCTTGCCTTACTACCTCTACAACTTATAACATACTATTCCTACATAACTTTTGATTCGACTCACTAGCTCTATAGTTCTCGATTTGACTTGCTACCTCTATAGCATAAATGTGTGCTACCTTTATAGCTTGTGCGTTTGCTTAGTATTTTAGATGTCTACTGACAGATAGCCCTATATCCAATGTCTTATACCACCAATGTGAGAGACACAAGTCTTATATCTTGTTCAAGCACAAGTCCTATACCGTGCTCATAAAATATAGCCTCCTCACAAATCTCATACCTTGCTTACAAATCTACTGGCATTAGGTTCAATCAATCCACTATACTTTCACTGTGCAACTTTCACACTCGATCAAACCCTTTTGACCCTCTTTGAATTGATGCCTTCGTGGTATCATTTGATTATCATAGTTTGTTTACAGTTGATCCTATCTAGTAGCATGGTTCTTACGACCCCTGCTAGGTTTGATCACTCGAGTGTTATCTTTTTGAAGTTAATACTGGCTTATCTCCCACAACCCTCACAGCTACTCATTTGTATCATTACCCTCATAGTAAATTCTTTGACGATCAGTACCTCTTTCTCTTGGTGTTTCTCGAGTGATATTCCTCTTTTGAAAACTCCTTTTTCAAGTGCATCCTCCTGATGGCTCCCCCACATCAATGGCTTTAATGGGGGTTAATCATTAAACATCCTCCACTCGAGCTCGAGTTTCATTTTTCCTATGCATTATTAATTGTGAATTTTATGGCCATTGTCACAAAGTCTATCTTGTGACTAGATAGTGCTAGTCTACTCTGTCTCAAGGTCATTGCTTTACTCTGTTAAGCAACTCTGTAGCTCTTACTCATTATGCAAGTATCATTGTCATTTGTCATGTAACTACGATATGCTAGCTTCCTAGCATCTTATCTCGGATCTTGTGGATTACTGGTGCAACTTGCTTATTGCATCTATAGATTATGCATAATGGATCCCTCTTAGATCATCTCATTCCCTTTTAGGTTTACTCCTCTGAGTAAAATCCATGTCCTCTGACACAATTTTGGACTCTTCAAGTAAGAGTAGTCTGCTTAGCACATCATAAGAGATGTGCTATCCTGCAGGATGTGTCTATTATTTATTGTGGCCACACTTTCTCTGGCATGACTGTGGTTTTACCTTCTAGGCTTTGCTAATAGCTAACATGTCTTTCATGGACATGGTCAAGCTTTCTTCACAAGACCAAGACTTCTCTTAGGGTTTCCTCTTGCTAGATAAGTGACTAATTTACTCACCCTCTTGAGTGGTTTGCATTCCCTTGAATGCCTATTATGAATGGGTGTATAATTAATGTCTTGTGCTATATAACAAGACTAATTTCTATACCCATTTGCACTCAATACACTATTAACATTCCCTTAAATGCAATATCTCATACACTAGCCCTCGAATTGCTTCAACCTCTTACACCCCTTTCAGTTAAGTTCTTAGTAGCATCTCTTCATTATTTTCCACAAGTGTCTACTTGACCACAAGCCCTATATGCTTTCAGCTAGCCAGTTCTACCCTAATCATGGCACACCTGATTTACCCTTTCTAGCTGTCACGCCTTAACCTATGGAACATGATTGGTGCAGGAGGTCACCAATAAGAAACCTCCTACAAGCTTGACAATGCAAAATGTATCAAATATTCACAATTTATTAAATGTATATTTTAACATTTACAAATAATTTTACTGAAAATTGACAGAATTGCCCCTGTTTTCCTACATCTGGGCATAAGGCCTATATGCATACAAAGGGGCTACATGCTCAATGTATCCTATACAACACAAAACATAAATAAAATAGTGGCCCAGGCTAAACCATCCCTATCCTACCGGGTAGCCAGACAACATATATATATATATATATATACAATGCATCCTATCAATTGCCATCAGCTCCATCATATCTATACCTATAGGCTTCACAGAAGTGATCTACTCACTCAAGGAGTGAATCTTAAATTTGGACAAGATAGAGGGACGAAGGGAGAATCCTGGGGCTCAATGAGTAAATAATCCTATGAACACCCAAAAACCCCATTTTGAAACCATGTTCAAAGGCATATATATAAATATAATTTATGAATATAATCATGTAGATGTGCTTACCTATTCTACGACCATACTCTCATTACACATTTTAAAACTATAACTTAGCAAGAAAGTTATTTAATGAAAAATATGATATTTGACTTCATAGTAATAAACAAGAGAGAAAGTAGTAACTTTCTAAAATTTTGATTAAAATCCAATATAGTAAAACATACTACTGGATTCCCAATGAACAATTACGAGAGGTAACTAATATAACATAATGTAATCATTGTTATAAGCCACCCAACATGTCTGTGAACAATCTAAACATCTCCGTACACATCTATCCTTAGCCACTCCTGTCTGGGGAATTTATATGTTTCTAAGTGCACTTGAGGGTTACCATCCAATTTTTCAATGGATCTAGTATGACATTCATATTCAATTTACATCATGTATCATAAAGATTTTGAAATGAGTAAGTAGCATTTATCAAACACACAAAAATCTATAAATGTGTTTTCATGTTCATTCACTATACAGGAAAGAAACATAATCAATTTCAATGTTATAAAGCAAGATGAAAATGCAGAATTTTAACACAGCAAGGCAATTCAAGTATACACACAACATATAGATGTACTTTAAAAATCATTTCAATATATATAGAAATCTCATTATTTATAAGGAATTTATAATATTTCATATAATAAAGTTATATTATCTATTCAAGTGAAGAGGAATGCTCACTCACCTCAAACATTCTTTAAAATAGCCTAATTGAAAATTAGTTGGAACTTCCAAAATTTGGATGTTGATTAACCTAATAATTCTATTACAGTATTTCTGAAGCAACGTAACAACAACATTTCCATCTTTCATCAATAATTTCATACTAGGGTCTCAAGTAACTATCTTGGGATCTAGATATAAGATTGCTAGGGGTGTTAAACGGGCAGATTAGGCTGGACCAGGCCTAAATCCATTCAGACCAAGTCTAAACAAGCATGGCTCGTTTAGGCCCACATTAAAATGGGCCCGTGGATTTCCAATCTGATTCGGCCCACCCATGGATCGAACTGGCCTACGTGCCAACCCATTTTGTAAGGGAAATGGGAAAAATTATGTTTTAACTCCCAAACTTCTCATCACCTTTTACAAAAACCCACCCGAATGAAAACTTTTCAATTTAGTTCTTATGAAATTTTCACTTTAGTCTTGGCCCGTTTAGGCCCGTGGACTGGTCCGTATTCATGCGAATTCGATCCACTTAGACTGCAGTCCACTGGACTTAGCCCGTTTAGGCCTGTCTTCAAATGGGCCTAATTTTAACATGTCCAGCCTGCAGGCTGACCCGCTTCGGCCCGCAGGCTGGCCTACTTGGCCTGCAGGCCTTAGGCCCGTTTAACACTCCTAA
The DNA here is from genome assembly GCA_026873985.1 of Saraca asoca. Lineage (NCBI taxonomy): Eukaryota > Viridiplantae > Streptophyta > Magnoliopsida > Fabales > Fabaceae > Saraca > Saraca asoca. The sequence continues at coordinate 15,608 of JANHAO010003209.1, forward strand.
GGATTGCTATAAAATAAATCTTTTATTTTAAAATTACTCACCATCCTTCAAAGTGCTGGTGGCAAGTTCATTGTCGACAGAAACTTCGTTAGCCAGCTAAAGGAAGGACCAGCTGAACAGTGCAGGAACAAAAAGGCAAGAAGCTGCTGCGCTACCAGAGTTGATGCAAGAAAGGAAAAGGGCTACCAAAGAGGTGATCAAATGACACAAAGCTTGTTGAGTGAAGGGAAGCCAATCAGCCAAGCATGACAATAATAACAAACAGAAACTTCAAGCTAAAGAAGTTATGCACTAGGGGAGGAGGGCTTATGCTGGAAAGCTTCAGAAATAACTCCAAAAAAGGAAAAAATGTCTGAAGGTTGTTAGAAACTCATTGGAGAAGAGCAACATTGACGGAGAAGAAGGAAGAAGAATGCCAGAGATGCAAGAAGTCTTGAGAAAGCTCAGGTGAGAGAGAAACCAGCTGGAAAGGGGTTTATAACATAAAGCAAAATGGCAATTTTACACTCTGACCCCATTGACCTAACAAAAACTTCAACAAAGTCCTCTTGTGTAAAAGAAAAATTCCATTTCAGCCCCAAAGAAATCATGAATCTTTACTTTAGTCCATAGGGAAAATATATTTTATTTTATTTTTCTTATTTTCATTTATTAAGGTATAACACTAGCACTTGGGCTTTGATACTAACTGCCATAGGCAGGTAACTCTCTAGTCAAAATAATGTGACATATAATGCCAACTCTTAGCCAACATGTCAGCTTTCTAATAAATTCAAGCCACACTTAGATAGATAATTAAGGCATTAAGGATTTTGTCACTCATACAACCAAAATCTTATGTGTAGTATGTCCTCAAGCTAACATGAATGTGTAGTTGAAGTATTAAAGCATATTAAGTATTAAAGAATATGCCACACAGGAAGTCTTTAGTACATATCGAGAAGAGACTTTTTTAAAAATAAGAAGATGGACAACTCCATTTTATTAATATATATACCTTATTACATAGTTTTGAGTGTATAAAAGGAGTATCTTTAGGCTCCGTACTATGATCCTTAGCTCAAGTCACAGTGGCCACTAGGTCACCAAACATGCCTTCTTTAAAGAGTATTCTAAGCAAAAGCCCTATTAATAAGAGTAGACATATTTTTTCCCAGTTGATCTAAGGACTTTTGTCCTAACTCCTAATAGTTCTAATGCACCATCTCATATAGATGTGAAGATAAAATGTAAGGATCACAACCATGTATTTTCTACTCATACTGGACAAATGATTAATGCTAAAAAAATAAAAATATCCCTAAAATAAAAAAAATTTAGATAAATAATCTACAAGTGTATTTGCTCCCAAATTAGTACCACAAGGCCTTCCTTCATGCTTGATTTTTATGCTAAATTTCATCCAAAATTGAGTAGGTTTGTTGATTGACTTGGTTCATAAGACAGACTTATGACATTATAGTAAGCAGTCTTAGACGTAGACTGATAGACCTTGTATATCTGGACAATTGGCTTATTCATAGGACTTGGCTAAAATGCTTAGTGAATCAATTGTCTAACTAGCAGATGACAAAAGATGTGACTTAAGCATTTGTGAACAATGTGATTATAGCAATTGCCTAGCTGGAATCTTGCTGACATTATCAATAGCTAAAGACAGATGGTTGCATTTCATTCATCCAAGAGCACGCTAATTGCCATGTTCGACACCTATATATACTGAGAGATATTTCTTCTTCATTGATCTTCACTATATTATTAAAACTCTGGTCAAATACTGACTTGACCATCAGTTAATGCTTGGTGGACTACTTTCATCATGTGCAGCTGACTTTGCTATGCTTGCAAGTCACTTCTCAATCATTCTTCACTTTTTTAGTCAACTTCATCGAATAGAGAGTTTCACCATCTTCTCTTTTTTCTTTAACTCCACAGTCCATACATGCAATCTATAACTCCTTTTGAATAATATAATAGATTTCTTAAGTATAATCATCTTTTCCATGCTTTTCTAAATTTGAATTCATCTTTAATTGAGGCATTGGATGGAGTGTGCTATTATTAATAAGTAACTCTTTATTCCTCAGTGCTTTTATTGCAGAATCAAATCTCATCCAAAATTCGACTGAGCCTAGATTTTTATTCAAAAATTGTCCATAGAATGAATTTTCACTCTTGATCTTGATTTTGTTCTCAAAATACCTACCAATTTAGTTTGAGCTATATCCACTTTCTTCTTTGCCTTGAAACCTTTTTTTAACAAATGAAATACTTCTAACACTTCATGCCATTTTTGTCTTTTGTTTCAAATAAGCTACGTACATTAAAGCTAACATTATGAGCATATCTTTTATAAAATTCTTCTCCCTCTTCTAATGTATCTAATATCTTTCTTATTACAAGCTTCACTTCATTGTCACAAAAGGCACCCATTCATTTTTCTAAAAAAAATTAAAAATAATACTATAATAATTATCATAGAAAAAATTCTATAAAAAAAATTATCATAAAAAAGATTAGTTATAACATTCAATGTTCATACATACCGTATTAATAGGAGGATTATCAAACCTTTTTGAAGTTATAGATTAATTAGTGTTGTTATTACTAGTCTCTATAAAATTTGTTTTGAAAATTTTTAGATAAAACCTGTAAAAATAATTAAAAAAATTGACTCAAAGTAACTTGGAATTGATAAGTAATGAAAAGTAACATAGCCTCTCATTATGATGACAATAATTATACACAGGAATACAGAAATTCACACTAGAAGCAATTTGTGATTGTAATAAGTTATAAAGATAGATGGCAATCAAAATACTACTAGAATTAAAAAAAAATAAAAAATAAAGAAGTATGAGCTACAAAGCAATATTTTAAAAATCAAACCGGACAGTAAATAAAAAAAAACCATTAGGTCATGGTTTGATTGGTTGAACTGGTTGAACTAATGGTTGAATTAAATGATATCATAAATATAGATTTATATAACTTCATTAAAAAATTAAATAATAGGTAACATGTAATGTAAATATAAGTTCATATTTTATATAAAAAAATTAAAAGAAATTAAGTAAACTAATGAGTTTTTAATCAATTAAGTATTAAATTTATTCCTTTTTTTTTTGTTAATTTTTTTATTATGTATAAGCTTATTGAACTAACCTAACAAAAAAATAATTCTAGAAGTAAAAAAATTCTAATAAGTTTTCTAGTTTTTCTTGATTTTTGTTGGTTCAGACCAGTTCAAATCGATCTGCTTGCTAAAATGATTTTTTAGATCAAGTTGAATTGAAAAACATAATGATTAGTGCTCGGTATCGATTTTTAAAACAATGCTACAAAGAGTTAGAGATGAACTTACAATTTCTTTAAATATTTGACAGCAAAAAAAAAGGTTGAAGTATTTGACATGTGAATTCTTGTTAGTAAATAAGAAAAAGAGGGAAGATTAATTTAGGATTGTGGCTGCTGGAAGGCAAGAGAGAGGAGTAGAGTTGTAGTCCATAGGCCAAGAGAAATGGAGGAAGAGTTGTTTTAAATGTCACGTGACTAACTTAAACAAAGTTTTAATCTCAACCACAGAATTTAATCTAATGGTTGTAATTTATCCTTCTTACTTCTTATATAAAAACACTCATTTCGTTTAATATGTCCATATATATAACTCCTTAGGAGGAAAAAAGTGATTGATGGTGACTTCACATTTGGAATAGCTCTTGATATTTGATAATTACTTGTTCAATTTGTGTTATATGTGTAATTATGCTTCTTGTGGTGATGGCTATATTATAACATATTTGTAAGTGTGTTATTCATTGAGATTTTATAGTTAGATGATAATTATTCTCAAAAATCAAGAGAATTTTTTTTAAGTATGTGACTGCAGAAAGTATGCCCTTATATTTGTTATTATAATGAACCTATTAAAGTATTTATCACATCACAAGATGTCTTGTGAATAATGGGGATTGCAAGAGATTGCACGAAATACTTTCAAAATATTATTATTATCATTTTAAAATTTTATGAGTAAGACAATCATTTGTGAACATTTCCCCACATATACTATTGTGATATAAAATAATAATTATGTGATTTTTTGACTATGTGGCAAGATAAATTATATACTTTTAATTTGTTATAATGGTCTTTATATTTGAGATATTATTTATGGATATGTGTAATTGTGCACATATGTAAAAGGGAAAATATATGACTTGGGAATATCCTATCTAAATCCGTGGGATGTGAATATAAGTGCATATATTAAATTACAAAATTGTAATCTGTGATGGCATCAGCTTCACATAATACAATCAAGTTTTTTTGTAAGAATTTAAGAAATTCTTATGAGGAATAAGTTTTATCCGTAGTGGATTTAGATATTCAATATAGTTTGCATGAACCATAATATTTTTATTAGATGTTGTATTTTTAACTTGTTATTTTATATAGCATAAATTGCATATTTCATTTTCCAGAGAGTAAACATAAAAATTAGTGGTTCAATTATATGAGTGTTGACTACCATGTCTCTCAAATTTCATAGATATCATTAGTATTCCTTTATTTTTTTCTTTTGTTAAAATTATTTATCTTCGCTTGCAACCTTAAAATAGATGGAAAATATTAAGATAGATTGTTAAACTCTAGCTTGGTAACACCAAACACAAGTTGATTGACAAAATTGGAAGATAAAGCCATTTTGGAAACACAAACTAAGATCCCTAATTGATATCATAAACAAATTAATTTGACAAAAATCTCCCCTTTTCTACTTAAAACCACACCAAACTAGAACCATATTGCTAAATTTATTCAAAACTCAAGTATAACATCTCTCAATATAGGACATATCTTCTTATTCATTCCATTGTATATTCAATTCTCTCTTCTTTTTAACTAAAATTATCATTAATTTCTTGTATCCTTTATGTCTATTCCACTACAATAAATCACTATTAGAATTGAAAAATGTGTATTTGATGTTGCCAAAGTGGAGTTTAATGATTCACCTTAACATTTTTCATTTGTTTAACATTGCAAGTGAAGGGATGAATGAATAATTATAACAGAAGCAAAAATAAGGAATTAGTAATGCTAGCTATGAAATTTTAAAAGGCATTCCTATTGTACAAAAAAAAGGGTACAATTTTATTGCTTATGGTAGATAATTATGATATTATATATGTGAAATTATTGAGTATTCCACCATTTATGAAAATTATTCATGAAAAGAATAGTTGAATTAATGAGATAAATACGTTGGTGGCATAAAAATCATGTATGAAAAATGTGAATTACTGCAAATACTTGGATCCTTAATGCATATGAGAAACAAGAAGTCTATACTTATAGCTGAAAGATTTGGATGTACATCAAGGGGATAAGGTGAAAGCCTAAAAAATATAAACTACTTATAAGGATAACCAAGCTTTTCATTAGTGATCCTAAAACTTAGTTCAATGGAAAAAACAAAGCATGAAATAGTTTGATGTGTAAGATGTATCAAATAGAGTGATTTCACTCAAAAACTATCCCTATGATGTAGATGCATCTATTATATAATGATTAGAGGGTTTAGTTTTCTAAACTCTTAATGAATTTTATAGATTCATAAGAGTAGGGTGTCATCTAACCGAGGAAGCCACCTTGACAAAATTCAACTATATGAGTGTGAAATGAAGTTACTTTTGTAAGAATTTGAGCTAAATTCTGTCAAGCACTCATGAAACCATAATTTATACAAGGCATAATAGTACGAGCTTAGGGGCTATAAATTACACCTAGATTGTTAGATGCAAGGTTTATACCTTGACTCCTTTAAGCTATTATAGTTCAAGACAAAAGACCACTATTGACTCTAGATCAAGATATCTATCTTTTGCTAAGTAAAGGTTCAAGGCCATATTACCTCTATTATCCATAACAGTCTATTACTATTCAAAGTATGCATGTTATTATATGATTATATATATTTATTTTTATTAAAATAGGCAGGGGATTATTGGAGTATTTTAATCAAAATAAATATGTTATAATATTTATAAGATGTTACAATTTCACTTATATGTTTGATATAATGGCAATAATGCTTATGAATTAATGGCCAATGGTTACAAAGGTTTTAATGGCAATAAGTGGATAGCTTCATACATTTTTAACATCCATGTTGCTAGTGCCCTTAATAGTGCATTGGCATATGATGTTGCCTTGAGTTTTCCCCTCTTTAATGTCCAAGGTTTTATGTATGTGTTTTAAGTGGCTTGCCACTCCTACTATAAAAACAAAAACAAAAAATTGAGCTATGTTAAGTTACATGAATGGCAAACCAATGGTCTTGTACCAAAACCTATCTTGAATGGTTTTTAAATCTTATTATTAAGCAATGAGTAAAAAGTGTATTATCATCATATTTATTTTGGCCAAATAGATTTTATGCAACAACCATATTTTGACATATAAATATAAGAGCTTTCATGCTTTTTATGTGACTAGAAAATTGTTGATGATGGAATCTGGTTTTAGGCCAAACTCCATCCAACGGAGAATTCTTTTGGGATCTCAAGTTGTACTCTAGTTATAAATGCAATAGACAAATGAAGAAGGCAAGAAGGAGAGGAGGAGTAACAGAAAACATAATGCTTTTAACATGATTTAGTCAAATCTAGATGGCACTGAACCCTATATCCACAATGGAGTTTTATTAATTTAAGAGAAAGTTCACAGAGTTTTGGCTAAGTTACTTCAACCCCTTTTTCGTTCTCCCTCCTTTCTAATAGTGATCTCCTATTTATAGAGGAAGAAGGGTTACATGCAATGATTACAAATTACGATTCTGTTATATCAAGAAATAAATGTAAAAGATAGAAAAATTCCTGCAATCTGGCTACCGTAGGCTATTTTTTACAGGGTAAGCCTCTCTGGTCAACTAGAATATAGGCTTGACACAGGCTTATCTGGAACTCCTTCTCATGGAGCTTTCAGCCTTAGGGGATGTTTGCATTTCACAAACTGAGATCCTTGGTGGGGGATCGCTATTGTTCTTTGAGTAGCGTGGATGGGCTTGAGGCTGGAAGGGCAAGCTCAATCTTCATGTGAGCTAGGACTTAGTGAGTTGGCACTTAGCAGGGTAATTCAACGAACACGCGACACTCATCTTCAATGTGCTGGATGTCCTTTAACGCATACTTAGCTTCCACTGGGACTTTGGCCTACTTCTACGAGACTAATTTTCACCCACAACGTAAGCCCCCAAACTCTTAGTTGGCTTCACAGACTGAGAGTTGTATATTTTATTATTTTAGTTAAAGTCCTTTATTCTGCCGCATTGTCATTTTGGGCTTTCAATCTTTCACTCCATTTGATTTGGCCATATTTCTTTTTTTAACCTTACCTTCTAGCTATTGGCATGGTGATCTAATTTTCTCGAGACTGTTTGATCAAGCATGATCTTTTGTCCATCAGGTTATTCACCAAACCTGAATCAGTCTATAAAGCCTTAAAAGCTCTTCTTGCTTCTTCATGATTAGATGGATATATTGGTTAAGCCCCCTAAACACCCTGCTGATTCGACTTCCGATCGAAGTGCTGAGGCATGCATAGCCTACTACATGTGGTTCTCGTGGATAGCTTTTTATGCTATCCATGAGAGAGATCTTGTGTATATCTTGGATTACTTTCTCATGGTCTCTCCGTGATGTATATCCCCTCTGATTGCTTTCTTTAATGCTTTTTCTCATTCACAGTCCTAGAGGTGAGGTCGAGGTAGAGACTTCAGCAGGAGGGACCTACTGGAAGAAGAAAGTCAGGGATTTGGCCTGCTTTAGGCCCCTTCTATTGATAGGGATTTAGCCTTTTGAGGCCAGCTTCTTTTGTTGTAGGCCTGATATTTAGATGTACTCTGTACCTTGTAAAAATCTACCTTGTCGAGGCCTTTTTTTTTAACGAACTTTTATTGAATGTATTACTTGTATGACTGTGTATTTTCTTTTGAATTATGGCTGAATGAGATGTTCAAATGGCTAATCAGCCATTCTTCAGCTTGTAATGAATCTTGGTACCCAAGTTCTGCAATTACTTGTCAATAATAGATCACGTGCAAACTTTCCCTAATAGGGAATTGAAATCTTTTATGTTCAATAGGTGGCCAACCTTGTGGCCAAATAAGAGAGTGAGTGATCTTGTGCTCGGGCTGGTCTTATGCTCGAATTAGAGAATTGGTTAATCTTTTGGCTGAGGCAATCTTGTGCCCAAATTAGAGAATTGGCCGATCTTGTGGCTAGGGTGATCTTGTGTCTAAATTAGAAAGTGAGCAATCTTGTGCTCAGGGTGATCTCATGCCTAAATAAGACAATTGGCTAATCTTGTGGCCGAGGTGATCTTATGTCCAAAGTGAGGACAACCGGTCTCTCACGTAGTTTTTTGTTGGGGAATTTCACCCATCAATTTTTATACGAATACTTAAAGCACTTCTAAAGATTACAAAAATACATCATAAAATTTAATAAATAATCCTCATTGTAGAGGCATGCTCTCATTCTCGACCCTATGGGAGCTACTCAAGTTGTTGTCCAGAAGGCTAAACCATGTACTCTCATAAATGACCTCTCTTGATGAGGTCTTCAATGGCATCTCTAAGGGCCCAACATTCAGAAGTATAATGCCCGACCTTATTATGGTAGGTGCAAAACCTATTTTTGTTGCCCCTGGACTTGTCAAGGGTCTTCATGGGTTGAGGCTTCCCAAAGTCTTCCCTATCCCATTTCGCCAGGAATATCCTATCATGAGTGCCAGACAGGACACTATAGCATTCATGGTGACTCGAATACAAAGGTCACTCGCTCCTACTCCTCTTAGCGAGCTGAAAATTAGAGTTGTTCTCACTGCTTCCATGATAGCTCATCTTCCTATTCTGATCGAGGCCATTTGCTTCGGGTTTTTGCAAATTGGAAACCTCCTTCCATCTGATTTGCTTTGCAGCTCATTCATAGAATTCACTTAAGTCACTAATTGGGGATTTGTACAAGCATTTAAATAGTTTTCCATCCCTTCAGAGCCCTATTGAGATTGCAGCCAGGACAACTTCATCTAAGGGCTTCTCCACATTATTCATCTCACATCTAAACTGGGCGATGTACTTCTTTAATGGCTCATGCTTACATTGAAATATAGTAGCGAGGTGATAGAGGGGTGCGAGTTGCTTTCTAAGTGCTTTGTACTGGGTAAGAAATTTTTTCTGGTAGTCTTCCCAACAACCAATGCTGTGAGCGGGGAGGTCCCTAAACCATATTCAAAGGATATCTCCTAGAGTGGTGGGAAAAACTCAACACTTGATTAGGGGATTACTCATCTGGAGATCTATCTGGACGTTGAACATATCTAGGTGGTCTTGTGGGTCACTGTCCCCATTATACTGTGGAATAGTAGGGACTTTAACTTTGTGGGAAAAAGGCTTGATTTCAATTTCTTTGAAAAAGGGGAACCGCTCTTTGGAGTGTTCTTGGTTATCATCGGTTCAAGGTCATTCCTCCGACTACTCTACTATCTAAAGTAACTCCTCTACCAATTGGTCCAAGCCCCCTAACTGTCGACTGGAAACTTAGTGGCTTTTTACATTTTCCTGGTCATGTGAGTCATGACCTAGAGTCTGCCCTTGGTGAGCCCTGCTCAACTATCTGGCTTATTGTTATTAGTGCTCATTTTCGAATATAACAGCTTCAGTTTGTTTTCATATACCTTGAGCTTCAGCTCGCGTCGATGTCACTACTACCCTAGTTAGTTCTCCTATCATATTTTTCAATCTTTCTTAACTTTGAAGCTAGGCTTGAGTTTCATCAATGCTATTTGCAATAGTGGCAGATTGGTGTGTACTAAGTGGGGGAAGCCAGCCATAGTACCTATGACTAGGGTAGTTGAAGAGTTTGTTGTAGACACATGACCTTCTGGAGGATTAAGCAATGCGTTTGAAGTTCTGGTGGCTTTTCTCTTGGCCATCTTAACAAAAAATGAGCTAGAGAACAGATGAGATTCCCACAGATGGTGCCAAAATATTGATGATAGAATTTGGTTCTAGGCCAAACTCCAGCCAATAGAGGATTCTTTTAGGATCTCAAGCTGTACTTTGGTTACAAATGCAATAGATGAATGAAAAAGGTAAGAAAGAGAGGAGGAGCAACAAAAAACATAGGACTTTTATTGTGGTTCAGCCATATCCAGATGGCACTGGATCCTAGGTCCACGATGGAGTTTTATTAATTTAAGAGAAAGTTTATAGAGTTTTGGCTAAGTTACTTTAGCCCCCCTTTTGCTCTCCCACCTTTCTAATAGTGATATCCTATTTATAGAGGGAAAAAGGTTACATGCAATGATTATAAATTATAATTCTGTTATATTAAGAAATAAATGTAAAAGATAGAAAAACTCATGTAACCCGGCTACTACAAGTTACTTTCTATGAGGTAGGTGATAGTTTTGCTTGGCCAAGATGAGGGGAAAGAGGCTGTGAGTTGCAAAAAATTTTCCTCCTTTTGGCTGAGCAAACCTTCCATAGATCCATTCGTGTGAGGTCTCAAGACAACCTAGATCAAATCTAGAGTAGAAGAAGAGCTTACTAACCTTTAGTCCAGCTCTTGCACAATTGAAGATTATGGATCTTCACACCAAAAAAATCCTCTTCATGGCCTCAAAAGCTCCTCTTCAAGTGCTAGCTTGTTGAAGTGCTTGGAAGGGACAAGATGGAGCCAAAGGACCAAACTTTTTGGCCTTCTTCTTCTCCCTTTGGCTTTCGGCTTCACAAACCGAAATGGCTTCCTCCATGGTTTTGATTTCTCCAAATCGAATATGTGTTTTTCTCTTGCCGTGTGTGTGTGTGTCAGTGCCGTGTAATAAGGCAAAATAGGAGGCTTCAAAATGGCGCCATTTTGGGGAGATATTTAAACAAGTTTTGCAATTTGCAAGATAGCCCCAAAGGTTTCCATAAACCTCTTTTTGGCCGCAACGCAATTTCACTAAATTGCACTTTAGTCCCCTTACATCAAATGTGTCCAAAACTTTATTATATCATCGGCCACATCATTTCTTGTTATGTGTGTGACCCA
>JANHAO010003210.1:0-26681 GCA_026873985.1 Saraca asoca
CGCGTTTTCAACTTTTGAAAATGAAAATGATGAAAATAACTTTTTTCCATTTTCAGTTTTCAATCCATTTTAGAAAATATTTTCAACAAAATCAAACCAAACATGCTTCTAACCTTATTTTCTGTTTTCATTGAAAATGAAAACAGGAAACACTTAAACCAAAGACTCAATCCAATTTGTGCGATTCAATTCAGTTGCCTTTAAAACTGACATTTTTCTCTTGTTAGCTTTTAATTCATTGATCATGTGTTGATGATACTTACTCTTTAACACACACTTGCTAAAATGCCACTGAACAAACCATCCAAAAGTGAGTTGTTGTAGTCCATATCTGAAACTTGACCGAGTTAATCATAACAATACTCCTCATTGTAAGTTCCATAGAAAAAGATGTCCATTCCACCTCCATATCCAAACTCTCGCCTTGGACAGATTCACCAAGACATAATTGTTTTAATTTTTTTTCCCTTCATACAAATAATTAACTTTTTCTGCTTGATTCAGACTGTTTGAGGTACAAAGCTTCTTACGGTCGTCCCTTCTTAGATCTACAATTCTCTTGCTCGCAATTAAAGAATAATTTTGTGATCAAGAACCCTTTCCTTAAACCCATAAGAAAAGCCATATTGATAGAAAGCAACTCAACACACACCAACACTCAAGGACAATACTAGAAGATCAATTAATTAGATAAACCAAGATTATCAGCCTGAAAACTTAATAACAAAGATAGTGACAAATCCCCCAATCTTATTGTAAACAGGTAATTAGTATGACAGAGGATCTCTATTTAAAGTACAGAGTTAGGAATGGTTAAAGACTCCACAATTTTCTTCTTCACTGATATTTCCAATCGTAAGAGGCATAGTCCGAAAATAATGAAACGAAGTACCTCCGGGTGAATGGCAGAGTTAGTGTTGAAGCCAACTCATTGAGAGGTGCACAAAGATTCAAACGTTTCAAGAGATTGACAGTAAAAATGTCGAATTGGGGAAGACGAATAAGGGAAAGGAACAATGCCACCGCTGTTTATCCCTTCAAGGAAAACGAAGTGGAACTGAAATTGAAGAGAAAGGAGAAGGAAGATAGACGGGGGATGGCAATCGGCGACTTGAACGATCTAGGAGAAAGCGACCAGGCAGATAGGGTTTCTTCAATCTATTCTATCGAGTAGCAGTAGGTAAGCTAAACTCATTTAATATTAGTATAAAATATTTTTACATTAGATAGAAAGATCACGTGTCATTAAAAAATTAAATATAAATAAAAGTTTTTATCTACAATAAAAATTTTTAATAATTTTTTACTGACGTGACAATAAGTAAGGGAGCGGCAATATAAAAAACTCACTCACACGTATATGGATAAATTTAAAATCAAATTATAAAAGTGTAACTTTTGCATAAAATTACGTAATTTTTCATAAGAAAATTTTAAGTATGCATAGATTTTACATGTAATAAATATATAAAAAAATTAAAATCTTTTTATTTAAAATTACATAAAAATTTTTAATTTTTTTTACACAAAAGTTATAACTCTTAGTAAACATATATGAAGAATATCAATTTTCTTTTACCAAACTTATAAGAATATTTTCTTAAGTATATACCCAAATATTTACTTTTCTTGTTAAGTTTAGTTTCTATTTTTTCTCTTCTATCCTCACGCTTTGCACTTTTTTTGTATTTTGGTTTATTGACATTTTCTCTTAAAATTAAGGTGCAAAGTTTGGTATAAAAATCATGAGGATATTCTAATTTGGACCTGAAAAAAAAAAGCCATGATATTTTTGAGTTTATTACTTCACTGAGTAATGTACGTTTTTTTAATTAAAATTTCAAATTTCAAATGCTAGAACGTGTAGCGATAGAATTTTGAAAGCGCCTTAGAGCATTGACTATCTATTACTTGTGTATGTGTTGCTATCCTTGTTAATTTTCGAGCTTGATGAATTTCTCTCAAATCGATGACTTCGAAGAGTTCAGAGGTGATAGGAATTTCAATGCTTCTTCTCTTCAAGGATATTGTGTCTGATTTCAGAAATAAGATCTTTATTTATTGACATATGAAAGAGAATGCAAGCAAATAATGGTTCACATTTTATAATATCACATGAAACCATTGCATGAAGGCAACACTTGGAAATTGTAGTCCTCATCTTCTACAATATTATCACATGAAACTAGCACAACATAAAAGGGAATTGAATCCATTTTCTATAGTACTAAATTTAAAACATTTGCCCTTTTTGTCACTATCTTTGTAGTGTATTTGAATTTTTTTTATTATATTTCTATCATGTTGGAGAAATATAAAGTGTGTTTGAATACATCACTTCAATACCTGACTCAAATGCTTAGCAGGCTGAAGTTTTAATAAAATTTGTTTGAAAACTTACAACTTAAAAAAAAAAAATATTAAGCAAGAAAGTGTTGACCGAGTTTAGCAAAAGAGGTGGCATTGAAGTCGTTTACTGCCATGCTGCTGCTGCCAACCAAAGCAAGTTCTCCTCGTTATTTTTCTTTCTCCTTCGTTCTACTAGACCTTTTTCTTTTTATCACAAAAGATTTCTTTCATAAAATATTAAAAATTTTCACATTATTTAACGCATAAGAGCAATAAATTTAACATTTAATTTAGTTATTAATTTTTACATACTACAACATAATATTTAATTTAAGAAAATGAAATTTGTATTTAAATGTGTATATTAATTTATATTAGTAACTGTTGACATTAAAATCCGGTCAACTTGTTGTACTTTCGTGTTATCCCTGACTGCGAATTAAGGATGAAGAAAAATAGTAAAGAAAGTCAAAGAAGGTAAGAAAGAGAGGTTACGCCAGGAATTTATCGTGGTCCGGCTAAAGCCTGTTTGGCCCCTACATCCACGTTACTCTTCTGTTATTCACCAAGAGAATGCTTTTACAGCGCAGAATTACAACAACAATGGAGTTTCTTTACAGAGAACCTAGTGTACTATCCGTACCAACAGAGTTTCTGCATGTATTTTCTTTATATCCCTTTACAGTGATCCCTTCCTTCCTATCTATAGAAAGGAGGGAGGTTACAGATGTAATATTATAATCATCAAAATGATGACCCTTGCCGCTTAGGGCATTTAATGCTTGCCATCGAGTAATTAATGTTAGGCAAATCATTGTCGATCTTCTGGGGAGCTGATGTGTAAGCTTGAGGTCTGAGATGTCAACTAGGGATGTATGCTTTAGACTGCTAACTAGATTTCATACGGGTGTCCATTGGTGGCGAGCAAGTTAGGGTTGAGCATATTCACAATCCCGGTTGGCCCTTACCCTCCCCGCGTGGGTCGTTACCTTAGGAAGATAAGCTTCTCGTTTAAGGGGCTCGAGACCTGCTCAGTGATCTGCGCCCGCCTATCTGTGACTCTGTGAGATGTTTGCAGCTCATGCTTTCTTTATCAGGTATGGACCTTCCCAATTTGGTCCAAGGGTCCCTTTACTAGGGTTACGAGCACCTAGAAGGATGAGATGCAAAACGAGGTTACCTGGCTTGAATCTTTGGGGCTGTACCTTTCGGTTGTAAAACCTTACAATGCGACGTTGATGAGCGGTCTGAGGCTAGCTTTTTGTCTTGCTTCCTCCACGAGGTTCATGTTTGCAATGAGAAATCGATCGTTGTCCGCGGGTTCAAAGGTAACTCTTCTTTGGGTCGCGACTTCAATTCCGCATGGATCATTGCTTCACATCCATAGACCATTAAGAAGGGAGTCTCTCCCGTGGAGCTGTAGGGCGTGGTTCTATAAGCCCATAATACTGTCTGTAGTTCATCCGCCCATGCTCCTTTTCTGTCCTCTAACTTGGTCTTCAAGATTTTCTTGATGATCTTGTTGACAGCCTCTACTTGCCCGTTGGCTTGTGGGTGGTCTACGACTATGAAACTTTTAACAATTTTAAGGTTGTAGCAGAATTTACTGAACTGTTCGCTAGTAAATTGGGTCCCGTTGTCGGTGACAATCTATTAAGGGACCCCGAACCTACAAATAATGTTGTTCCAAACAAACTTTTCAATTCTAGAGGACGAAATCTCAGCAAGCTCTTTTGCCTCGACCCATTTCATAAAATAATCCATGGCCACAATAGCAAATTTACAGTTTCCTCGTGCTCTGGGAAGTGGCCCGATTAAATCCATCCCCTCTATGGTAAACGGCCATGGACTCGTCATCTGTTTCAAGTAGGTTGGTGGAGCTTGTGGCAATTTTGCAAACCTCTGGCATTTATTGCATTTCTTGGTGAGGTCTATTGCATCTTGTTTCATGGTTGGCCAGTAGAAGCCTTGTCAGAGGGCCTTTTGTGCCAATGATAGCCCCCTGACATGGTTCCCGCAATGTCCTTCGTGAATTTCCCTTAAGATGGTGTTATAGTCTTCACCATCTATGCAACTTAGAAGCAGAGTTCTGAACCCCCTTTTATAAAGCATGTTGTCACAGATGCAATATCTGACTGCCCGAGCCAGCAGGCGCTGTGCCTCGAGCTTGTCTTCTGGCAATCTCTCGTTTTGCAGGTAGTTCAGGATAGGGTTCATCCAGGAATTAGGTACTTTAGTGATTAACATGATTACATCCTGTAGTTCGATGTCTGGGGATGAGAGGAGCTCTACCAAGATTGCTTCCATGAGATCTAAGTCATTGTTTGTCAACAAACAAGCTAGGACGTCGGCATGCACATTTTGTGCTCGCGAGACTTGGGTGATTTCAAATTGCTGAAAAGAGCCTAATAACTCTCGGACCCTTTGTAGATATTTTATCATTTTTTCTCCCCGGGCTTGGTGTTCACCTTTTATTTGATTGACAATAAGTTATGAGTCACTGAAAATGCTCAGTCTTTCGGCACATACTTCCTTTGCTAATCACAAGCCTGGTAATAAGGGTTCGTATTTCGCTTCATTATTTGTGGCTTGAAATCCAAACCTTAAAGCGCTAGAGATCTTGTACCCTTTTGGGTTGATGAGGAGTATCCCTACTCCGGATTTTTGGTCATTGGGGGATCTGTCAACGAAAAGTTTCCACCATATGGCTCCAAAAGTTTCTATTTCCTCCTGAGCAGGCCCTATGAATTCGGCAACGAAATCAGCCATTGCTTGTCCCTTGATAGCAGTCCTAGATTTTTATTCAACATCAAATTGAGCGAGCTTTATGGCCCATTTAAGCAACCACCCGAAAGCATCAATCTTTTGCAAGACTTGCCTTAGTGGGTATCACGTGAGGACTCTAATGCTATGGGCTTGGAAGTAGGGTCGTAGCTTCCTTAAAGAGATGACTAGACAATAGGTGAGCTTCTCGAGGGGTGAGTATCTTGTCTCCGCGTCCAACAATCTTTTGCTTACATAATAGATAGGGAGTTGGATTCCTCCCTCTTCTCGTGTTAATGTTGTACTTAAAGCATGCTGGGACACCCCTAGGTACATAGCTAATATTTCACCCTTTCTTAGTTTGGAAAGAAGAGGCATTTGGCTGAGGTAGGTTCTAAGTTCCTGGAATGCGATTTCACATTCCAGAGTCCACTCGAACTTCTTCTCTTTTGAGGACATCAAAGAAGGGAATACACTTGTCTATTGCTTTTGAGATAAATTGACTGAGTGCGGTGATCTATCCATTCAGGCTCTGAACGTCCCTTGGGTTGGAGGGAGAACACATGTTAAGGAGTGCCCTAATCTTCTCTGGATTAGCTTCAATTCCTCTATTATTGACTAAAAAGTCAAGGAATTTACCCAATGCTACACCGAATGCGCACTTGTGCAGATTCAACTCCATTTGGTTCCTTCTCAAGGTTAGGAACATTTCATCAAGGTCATGGACATGATCAATGATTTGTTTGGATTTCATGAGCATATCGTCTACATATACCTCCATCATTTTACCAATCTGTTCCTTGAACATTTTATTCACCAACCGCTAATAAGTTGCCCCTGCATTTTTAAGTCTGAAGGGCATCACTTTGTAGTAGTATAGTCTATGATCAGTGATGAAGGAGGTGAGTTCCTTGTCCTGCATGGCCATTGGGATCTGATTATACCCTGAGTAAGCATCCATGAAGTTGAGGAGTTCGTGTCCTGCTGCCGCATCAACAAGCTGGTCTATTCTCAACAGAGGGAAGCTATCTTTCGGGCCTGCCTTGTTGAGGTCTATGAAATCGATACATGTTTTCCATTTTTCATTTTTCTTCTTGACCAGGATGGGGTTCACCACCTAGGTGGGATACCTTGCCTCTCTAATGAAACCATTTGCCAAGAGCTTGTCCATCTCTTCCTTAAGTGTCGTATAGCATTCGACGGTCATTGATCTTCTATTCTGGTAAACTGGCTTAGCCTGAGGATCAATATTCAATCTGTGTGACATTATGTTCACATCAATGGCTACCATGTCGTCATGGTTCCAGGCAAAAACGTCTGCGTTGGCCTTGAGAAAATTTGCCTATTGTGTTTTCACGTCAGGCGGCAAGCATTTTCCTACCTTGAGGTATCTCTCCTCATCTGTCTCGCTAACCAACACATCTTCCAACTCCTCTACTAGTCTGGTGGCTCATTCGACATCTACTTCTCAGGGGTCGAGGTCACTGACGATCCTTTCTCTCTCATTGGTCGGGGGTTTCCCCTAGATACTACATTCACCTTCTTGTCTTGCACCCCTAGTTTAACTGCTTCTTCATAACAATGATGGGCTACTTGTTGATCCCCTCATATACACCTAAGTCCATTTGGGGTAGGAAATTTAATGGTCAGCATCCTAGTTGATGTGACCATATCAAAACATTCATGACAGGCCGTCCCAGAATCACATTATAAGCTGAGGGACAATCTATAATCAAAAAATCTGCCATGATGGTTGTTTGTCGGTTGAGATCCCCTATAGTGAGTGGGAGCTTAATTCTTCCCATGGGAAGCACTCCATCTCCAATGAATCCATAGAGAGGCTCTAGGGATGGGTCTAGCTGCTTCGCACTTATGCCCATCTGATCAAAGCATGCCTTATATATCACATTGACGGAACTCTCAGTGTCTACCATTATCCTTCTTACCTCCATATTGCCAACCTTTGCCCTGATGACAATGGCATCATTGTGGGGGTAATGGACTCCTGATGCATCCTCTTCTGTGAACAAGACGTCATTCGTGGTGACTTTTACCTTCTTGGTAGGCCTATCAATCTGGACATGGCTAGTAAGAAGGACACGGCCTGCTGCTCGTACATAGTGGTCATGTGATCGGTTTGATGTGCCCGTAACATGAGGTTCACCATGTATGGTGAAGATGGTCCTCATGGATGGTCCTTCCTCGCTCTCGGGAGTTTGGCTATGTTGCAATGTGGCCTGTTGGGGGTGTAGGGGTTGTTGCCCCGAATATCTCACCATGTAGTCTCTCAAGCTAACTCTTTTGACGAGGTCCTAGATAGCCCCTTTCAGGGCCCAGTAGTCTGACGTATTATGCCCTACTTCAGTATGATAAGTGCAGAACTTGTTTTGATTTCTCTTGTCGATAGGGATTTTGATGGGTCTGGGTCTGCCAAAATCTTCACCGTCCCTTTCTGTTGCGTAGATCCTCTCTGGGGTGTCTAACAAGACACTATAGGTTTTGTAACGACGATTGGAGTTGGAATTGTTGGCTTCGGACTTTCTTCGCAGTATAATCTCCTGGACTACCCTTTTGGCTCCCTTTGCCATTCTCGCCCCCACTTCTTTTTCTTCCCTTGGAGGTAAATGCTTCTTCTTTCCTAGTCAATTTCCTTGGGCTGAACATTTCTTCCCAGTGGATATCCTTAGTTGACTGCTCATAGAATTTTCTTAAGCTCTTGATGGGAGACTTGTATATATCCTCATACAGCCTCCTGTCCTTTCGGAGCCCTGTAGAAATTACAGTGAGGATGCTTTCGTCCGATGGGTTATCCATATTCCTGACTTCTTACTGGAACCTAGTAATGTAGTCTTTGAGTGGCTCATCCTTCCATTAGAAGATAGTGGCTAGGTGGCAGGAGGGAGTGAGTTGCCTCTTCAATGCCCTATATTGACTTAGGAAC
Organism: Saraca asoca; assembly: GCA_026873985.1. Classification (NCBI taxonomy): domain Eukaryota; kingdom Viridiplantae; phylum Streptophyta; class Magnoliopsida; order Fabales; family Fabaceae; genus Saraca; species Saraca asoca. The sequence continues at coordinate 8,054 of JANHAO010003210.1, forward strand.
CTGGCTTGATAGTCTTCCCGACTCCTTATGCTACAGGCTGGGAGGTTTCTAAACTATGTTAGTGGTATTTCTCCAAGGGTTACCAGGAAGACCTGGCATATTGCCAGCGAGTTAGAGGTTTGTAAGTCCATTTGAACGTTGAAAGCATCCAAATGTTTATATGGATCGCTATCCCTATTATAAGGGGGAACATTTGGAAACTTTAATTTATGAGGAAGGGGCTTCGTCTCAATCTGATAAGAAAGTGGAGTTCAATCTGATAAGAAAGTGGAGTCCTTTCCTCATGGGGCCTTTGGTTTTCTCTGGATGTAGGGTTCCTTTCTAGCTGTTCCATCCTTCAGAGTAGTTTTTTGACTTTTCAATCCTGGGCTTTCGGCTGATGACTGGAAGCTTTTCGGCTCTTTCCTTCCCGCTTAACGCGAGGGTGTGGATTGGAAGTCTTAGGCTTCTTGCCGTTTTCGCAATTAGATGAGTCGTCATCCGTCTCATTCTCGCTACCAATTTCACGCGAGTTTATGCTTTGGCATGAACCTTCTTCCTAGTCATCATCTCCTTCATCCTTCTGAACTCGATGGGCTTTAGATCTCGATTGCGAGTTGGAAGAGTGGAGTGAATTAATTCTAAAGCGCTCAAACCTGGTTCGTTGATTGTGCTGAGATCTTGGTTGGTGGCGTTCATTTTCAGGCAGTGGTTCCCTACCTTGTCTCAATGCCCTCTGTGCACGTGCTTGGGACAACACCTGGACCGCGTCAGCCAGTTCCTTCATGGTGTTTTTCCAATGCCTCCTAGCATCGGTCAAGAGCTTCTTGGCATTGTTACCAAGCTTGTATATCACCAGTTTCATGGGCTGTCGGTTGGTTGTGGATAAGAAGAGCTACGCCGGTGTTAATACCTATCGTGGGGGTAGCTACATTCTGCCGCTATATCCGACCTTTAGAATGACCGGTGGTATTTTTTGTACCCCTAGTAACCTTTCCCCTTGCCATTGCACTTAAAAATGGCTTATTGGAGATCAAAAACAAAGAATATGCAGTGGAGGCCCTCCTTCTAGTGCCAAAATGTTGACATCAAAATCCGGTCAACTAGTTGTAGTTCCGTGTTACCCCTGACTGCGAATTAAGGATGAAAAAAATAATAAAGAAAGTCAAAGGAGGTAAAAAAAAGAGGTTATGCTAGGAATTTATCGTGGTTCGGCTAAAGCCTATTTGGCCCCTACGTCCGTGTTACTCTTTTGTTATTCACTAAAAAGATGCTTTTACAATGCAGAATTACAACAATAATGGAGTTTCTTTCCAGAGAACCTAGTGTACTATCCGTACCAACAGAGCTTTTGCATGTATTTTTTTTATATCCCTCTACAATGATCCCTTCCTTCCTATTTATAGAAAGGAGGGAAGTTACAGATGTAATTTTATGATCAACAGAATGATGACCCCCGCCACTTAGGGCATTTAATGCTTGCCATCGAGTAATTAATGCTGGGCAAATCATTGTCGATCTTCTGGGGAGCCAATGTGTAAGCTTGAGGTCTGAGTTGTCAACTAGGGATGTATGCTTTAGACTACTGATTGGATTTCATATGGGTGTCCGTTAGTGGTGAGCAAGTTGGGATTGAGCGTATTCATGATCTTGGTTGGCCCTCGCCCTCCCCACATGGGTCTTGACCTCAGGAAGATAAGTTTCTCATTTGAGGGGCTCGAGACCTACTCAGTGATCTGTGCCCGCCTATCTGCAACTCTGCGAGATGTTCACAGCTCATGCTGGGGTCTTTGCCCTATGAATTTGGACTTTGGCTTGGGCCTTTTGCTTGGTCGATGGCGTCTACTTTCATGCTTCGGATGCCCTTGATTACTTCTCTTGATAACGCCTATAACAGTTACAGAAATTATACTATCCAACCTAATGAATTATTAGTCTAAGGGGTTATTTAGTTCACACAAGAAGTAAGTTCGAGTGAAAAGTTGAACTTGAAGTAACTTCCCTTATGAACTTTTTGAAAAATGCTCAAAATTGTTAGGTTGACAATGGAATCAATGATTGGTTTGATTCATAAAGGAAGTAACTTCTCAGCAAGTAAATTCGCATATGAATTTCTTAGGAAATGCTTAAGTTGTTTAGTTAACAATGAGAATTAGAAATTTCTCACTGAAAGTTCTTCTCACTTGGGTGTCAAGGGGCCAGGAGGTCTTATAATCATACCATGCAGTGCATGATACCAACTCTTGATCAACACATCAGCCTTCCAATAACTTTGGCCACACTTGGATAGATAATAAGACAAAATAGATTTCATTCACCCATACAATAAAATCCCATGTGCAACATGTCTATAGGCAAACATGAGAGTATAGTCGAAGTGTCCATGCATATCGAGTCTCTAAGAAAGCACTACACAAATAGCCTCTAGTGTATATTGAAAATGGACTTTTTAAATAAGGAGAAGGATAACTTCATTTTATTAATATATGTCTCACTATATAGTTTTAGATGTGTAGGGGACTCTCTAAGCCACCACACTCTAATTCCTAGCCCTTGCCATATTATCCATAGGAGTCATTGAATGTGTCATTGTTTCCTAATGGGACAAGTAGACATGTTTTTTCAAGTTAACAAAAGAGCTTTTCTCTTAACTCAGAAGATATATAATACACTATCTCATATGGATGCGAAGACAAAAATGCAAGGATCAAAACCATATTCTTTTCTACTTATATTAGATAAATGATCTATACTAAAAAGAGACAAATACCCCTAAAATAAGAAAAATAATACAAAAGTGTATTTGCTCCCAAATTCATACCACATGGCCACTTTTTTATGCTTAATTTTTATGTCAAATTTCATCTGAAACTGAGCATGTTTGCCTATCAAATCGGTTCACAAGGCTAGCTTGTGATATTCTCTCCTACTTCATATGTCAATGCCTTCATTGACCCCTTAATCTAACATAACTTTCATGAAGGCTTTTGCTTATTGAGCCTAACTTCTCACATTTTCATTTATGTCTTCAGCTTGCTCCACTCAAGTTCCTCCTTTGATCACTCTATGCTTCTTGTTTGAGCCAACATCATTTGAGTGGCTTTAATGAATAACACCCTCAAGCTGACATAGCTTTTAGTATATTCATTAGTTTGCTACTATTCAGCTCCTCCCTTGATTTCCTCTTGGTTTTGCCTCCTTAAAACATCAAACATTTGCTTTTTCGATAATCTTTGGGTAGTTAACTCTATAAATTTGGTGTCTTAGGCTTTGTAGCCTTCATAAACTTTGTGATCTACCTTTATAGATTCTAATTCATTGTCCTGACACTTTCTTATGTGTCACTATCTCCATAACTCTCCAATTTATTGCCTCTACATCTTCTTTTGTTTCACTATTTTTGCAGCACTCGGGTTGTCACCTTTACAACTTGTGATTACCTCACAACCTCTGTAGCTGGCAACTCATTGTCCTTGCACAGCCCTTAACTCGCTATCTCTATGGCTTAACTATTTGCTACCTCTATATTCTGTGCACTTGCTTGATATTTTAGACCTCCATAGCCCCATATCCAATTTCTCATACCATTGATGTGAGAGGTGCAAGTCTTATGCTTACTTTTGTACAAATCTCTTAACTTGCTCACAAAACATAACTTGCTTACAAGTCCAATACCTTGCTTATAAGTTTGCTCATGTTAGGTTTGATCAATCTACTCTACTTCACAAAGCCACTTCCACATTTAATTGGATCCTCTTGATCTTCCTTAAATTGACACCTTTGTGATATATCAACCATTACATCCTTTTCAGAATTGATGTTATCTAGCATCATAGTCCTCGCAAACCCTCCTAGGTTCACACTCTTCAGTGCTATCTCTTTGAAATTGACACTTGCTTGTCTCTTGGGACTTTCATAGACATTCACTAGTATCTTAACCCTCTTAGCCACTTCTTGGATGATCAATACTCTCTCTTGGTACTTTTCTAACCTCTTGCTACCCTTTTGATTAAGTCCTTGACAACATCTTTTCGTTATTTGGATGAGTGTTCACTTTACTCATAACTCTCATATGCTTTTGATAAGTTGAATCTACCCTAATCGTAGCTCACCCAATCTACTCTTTCTAGCACAACTAAGTTCTGATACTATCTGTCATAGGCCAATAGTTCTTCTAGTTGTATCGTGCGATGCATGATGCCATCTCTTGACCAACATGCTAATCTTCCAATAACTTTGGCCACACTTGCATAGATATTTAGGCAAAATAGATTTTGATTGCCCATTTAATGAAATCTTATATGCAACATATTTGTAAGTAAAAATGAACATGTTGTCAAAGTATCTGTGCATACCAAGTCTCAAAGAATGCACCATATAAGTAACAGTAATGTATATTGAGAAGCATTTTTTAAATATGCAAAGGGAAAACTTTATTTTAATAATATATGCATCATTATATAGCTTTAAGTGCATAACGGAAGTCTTTAAGCCACTACATTATGATCCCTAGCCTATGCCCACCTAGGCCACCTAACACATCCTTTTAATGAACATTTTAAGTCAATGTCTTAATGGTACAATTAGACTTTTTTTTTTAGTTGGTATAAGGGCTTTTCTCCTAACTCAAAAGGGTTTTAATGTGTCATCTCAAGTGGAAGTGAAGATAAAAATGCAAAGATTAGAACCATGTGATTTTCTACTCGTACTAAAGGAATGATCTATGCTAAAAAGATACAAATATCCCAAGCATAGATAAAGCAACACCCAAGTGCATTCCCCCCCCCTAAATTTGCACCATAGGACCTCTTCTTTATTCTTGATTTTTATGTCAAATTTCATATGAAATCGAGCATGTTTGCCTACTAAATTGGTTCACAAGAATAGCTTATGACACTAAGAGATGGTAGGTAAGTAACTTGTTGGGAGGTCCTACTTCCTCTATTTTGCCAATTAGTGGCTAGCCAAATAATACACCCATCTGCTACTTCCTAGAAGTTATACTTTCTATATAACTTTCTACCAAAGGAACTCTAACTTAAAATTTGTCAAGTATGTAAACATTGAGCACAATTTTTTCTATCAAGAAAATAAATGATTGTAACATTATCCTTTATATATTGACTAACTAATCTAGCTTTAATATGTAATTGTATAATTTACTTCTTTTTTATATAACTAGTGCTTGTAGGCGTCCAAAAAGCAAGAATGAAGTCATAATAGAAATAATTTAATCCTATATTATTTATCTAAATATGAAAATTTCATATAAATTATTTTATTCATTTGTTCAAATGTGTGTATTCTATAATACGAAGGTGTTGATTCATTGCAGTGGAAGGTGAAAAATATATATATAAGGAAATGGCTCACAATAATATAAATTGTAATATAATTGTAAAAATAAAACTTAAAGGTAAAAACATATTTGTTAAAATATGGTGTTGAACACCTAATATTATAGTTATAAATCATAATTAAATATAGTTGTCCATTGTTAACATTAGTAATGGTGTACTGACATCTGACATTATCTCAGAGCTTTCTCTTTTTCAACACAAGATTTTATATGTGTATATAGTGTCATAGTTGTCCACAAATAAAAATATGAAAAGAAAGATTTATAAGTCATAAATGATTTTAATAATAGAGTAAGTTGATCATATTAAAAGTTATAAGGTAATTTTGGACTTTTTATTTTATAGAAAAAGTAAAATTATAATTATTAATTATTAGTATTAATTTTTATCTTATTTAATTGAAGAGTATTTTAGTCTACAAAAATAGTTAGACCGCAGTATTAAATAAGATGTAGAATTAATAAAAGTGGTTGCAAACATAGTCCCTCCTTACAAAATAATATTCAATAAGACGTAACCACATACTTTAAGTATTACATTCTCTAAATTTCACATCTAGTATGATATAACTCCACTTATGTTTAGAAACATATTTAACCTTACTTGTAAAATATGTTGAGAGAGTATCCAAATAATTTGAATTGATACCAGATTAAAATTATATGTGTATCATCTATATAATAAATTTTTTCAACTAACAATAGAGTTTGAGAAAATTTTATCCCTACAAAAATTTAGGCAATGGTAAAAGATTAATCGAAAACCCTCACAAGGACATTTTGAATTAGTCGTCAGATGTAACGAATGACAATTTATTTGTTAGGTTCATCAAAGAGTAGTCCTAGCTACAAGTAGATACTTTACGAGGCTCATACCAAAAAAGAACTTTATTAGGCATTGGTTACGGTTGCTCCATTTATGGTTTATACAGGAAGAAGGGAAAAAAAAAAAAAACACCCACATTCGATTTTGAACATGGTTATTATATAATTACTAATAGAACAGTGAATCTCACAGTAAAGACGAATTTATAAGGAGTTAGTGGAAGTCTTGACCCTAACTTACGACACAATTTTACAAATTCTTTATAAAATTTAAGATATAATAAAATGTAAGTCTCTCCTTAATCGTCTCAAGTTTTCTTATAATTTATTTTCTTTAAATTTTGATAATTATAATTGATGAGCTATTTTTTCTTTATTGTTTTAGAATTTATAAATTATTTTATTACTCATACTTAAACTAATACATCTTCTTTTAGAATAAGACTATACTAATGTTAATATATTTTTAAACAAACTTTTATATATTGATATAAATCATAAATTATTAATTTTTATATATTATGTTATATTATTTATTTTTTGAAAATGATATTTGTATTTAAATGTACATACTTGTTATATTGATTATAGAAATTATACTAGCCAAACCATTGAGTTATTAGCCTGCATTAAAAGTTGTCAAGTATGCACTGAGTACATTTTTTAAAAAAATAATAAATGAGTCTAACATTATCCTTTATATATTGACTAGCTAATCTAGCTATAATATATAATTGTAAAATTTACTTCTTTTTATATAATAAAAATGATAATTATCTATTAGGAAAGAATAATATTACTTGTGGACAATATCACTAATACAAAAACATATTTATATGTCAGTTATGCAACACATGTCACGTCAATTTGAAAACTAATGTTTAAATGACATCGTAGATTAAAACAATCTACATCATATTTTTAACCAATGTGTAAAATAATAAATGATATCAATTTTTGATATATAATTGATATCTTTTTATTTGAAAAAATGTTTACACGTTAATTTTTTTTTTTATATAAAAAAACTAGCATCTTTTTATTCACTAAAAATATTAGTTTTTATTTGTTACTGATATCTTTTTTGAACCACTAAAGACTTTAGTTTTTATATAAAACTGATGTCTTTGATCAGTTTTATATAAAAATCATCATCTTTTCTCTAAAAAAATTGCTACTAGCTACATTTTTATTAAAACCTGCTATCATTTACATTTTTGCAAAAACAATCATTAAACCAAAATCTATAATCATCCAATACAACCTTAATTTTAATAACTTCAAGCATTTTATTGGATCAATAAAAAAATGCAATATATTACAAAACTAATTAAAATTAAAACATATCAAATTAGCAAGTCTATACATTAACCTACCAAATTGAATTAGAGAAATTCTGGCCATTGATCTCAAATTGTTGTCAATTTCTTCTTGAATGCAAGGATTTTAATTTCCCTCAAAGTATTGCAAATTTATATAAAACTAACATGTTAAAATTAAATAATTACTTACATATACAATAAACACATAATCAAGCATAAGCATCTAAACTAACAATTAAATAGTTGCATGCATATACAATAAACACTTAATTAAGTATATGCATCTAAACTAAAAATTAAATAGTTGCTTACATATACAATTAAATACGTAATAACGTAAAAATATATAAATTAAAAGTTATATAGCTAGTTGCCTATATATATATATAATGAACATATAATATATCAAGTATAAGCATCTAAACTAAAAATTATATAGTTGTTTGCATATACAATAAATATATAATCAATTACCTTCAATTTTTCCTAATTTTTTTTCTTTAGGAATATCTTCAACTTACCATAATCATCTCACACGTAAAATGCCTCCAAGTTGCTTTCATCATTCATCAAAGCTAGCGCTAAAGAGAAAATAAGGGTCTCATTAATATCATTACTTTTGCCTTCTTTATCCCCACCAACAACAATTTGTCTTTTCCCTTCAAAACTAAAGGTCACTTCTTATCAATCAGATCTATGATACAAGAAACTTGCTTGATGAACTATCTTAATTTTATATATAAATAATATTAAATAATTTCACCAATAGACTATTTTAGTTTGATGATCAAAACCATACTGTGGCAAGTTTACTAACCCTATCATGTTATGATGGTGATGTGAAGGCTATTTATTTAAATTCATGTCACAAGATTATATTGCAGAAGCATAACCAAGAAAATAAGAGACAAATAATGGGTGCAATTGGTAGCTAAAATACATCAACTAACCATAGTCAAAAACTACCTTATACCAACCAAGAACCACAACAAAAAACTAAACCATAATCTAAATCATTTTTGATAAACAAATTAAGAAACAAAAGAAAAAAAAGATAACCCTAAATATAAAACATCAACAAAGTGCAAAGTCAAAAAAATATAAAAAACTTCAATATAACTTAACAATAAAGAAAAAAATATAGTGTAAGAAGAATGAAGTTACCTACCTTGATCAATGATGGGCTTGAAATGCGAAGATCAAAGACAGTGAAGAAAAATGCAGAAGAGTTTGAGAATGATTTTTTATAAATGTATCAAACAGAGGAAAGCAAATGCTAGTAGGGGAAGAACTGGCATTTTACATAAAGGAGCCTAAAATTTAAACGCCAGGTAATATGTAGGAACCAATGTTTGTTCTCATGCATCTATATCAGTTTTCATTATAAACCGACGTATAAACTTTGAGATGTTGATTTTTTATAAAAATGAACATATTAATTTTCACCATATTTACAAGACACCACTGCCACTTTATATTATGCTTGCACTGAATTTTTTTAATTTTTTTTTCCATTTTTCTTATACATTAGTTTTTTATGATAATTGACTTATTAATTTTGAATATATTTAGAAAAACATTTAATATTATATACCTGTGTTGAATTTTTTAATTAACAATTTTTCATTTTGTTTTTTAAAATTTAAGTACTTGAATTATTTTACCCACTAAATAATATTTTAATTCTTCAATTATTTTATACATTAAATAATATTTAATTATGTTATGGGTAATTCTGAAGCAAGGCAAAATGGGCTAACAGAATGCCCAATAGAAGATAAAGTCCAATCGGAGAAGGCCCAAGTCGTTGGAAAGTTAAGACCGCCCAGCAATGTCGCAAGCTCACTAGTCACACGCTCAAGATACAAGCTAACAATACGGTAGCCCTAGCTCCTCATGCGAGCTCGAGCTGTGCAAATCCAGGGGATAGGTGCGGAACATTCAAGTCTAGTTATTACCTAGAGGCACATCCTCCCAATAGATAAGTCAGTCCCCCGAATCGATACATTAGCCTCCAAAAATTAACAATGATTTACCTAGCATTTATTGTCTATCAAGCATTTATTGCCTGCAGCGGCAATAATGATAGTTTTACAATTTGTCAAGTTATGCTTGTAACCCTTCTTACTTCTATAAATAGGAGGGAGATTATTGTAACAGATATAGTGAAAAATACATACAGAAACTCTGTCGGAATAGTAAGAAAGCTTACATACTTTGCTCAAATAGGGAAACCACATGAAAGCTAATAAAAACTACTGTGGACATAGAGGTCATGCTAACTTTAGCCGAAGCACATTAAAAACCTTTAGTGTTCACTTTGTTCTTCTTTCTTCTTTCTTCTTACTTTTATTGTTTTCCTATATTTTCATACTCTTTTACAGTAGTTTAAGCTCCAGAACCCTCGTTAACCGATTATTAAAATTGACCGTCAATAAATTACTTCAAAAATTTCTTTGATTTGTGTTAAAAATGTCAATTTATGTTTAAAAATCAAAGTCATTTATATTTATTTTCTTAAAAAAAATACATAAACTTGCTGCAAGGTACATTTTTATAGAAATCTGCTGCTAACTCATACATTTGGATCAAAAAAAATTTAAATACATTACAAAACAATAATTCCAATAAACTACTAATATATGTATCAATAGAACAGAAATGAAACCCAAAACAACAATTGACCAAACCTTATAAGAACATCAGAGAAAGCATTGGGACTAGATAGAATGAATAATGTTGCTAACAATTCTCTATTTTACAAACTAAGCAATATATATGTAACATTATTGTTGACATCTATAAGTGCTTCCATATCAAAGGTGATCTACAAAACAACACATATCAAAGGTGGTCTACAAGATAACAGACACACATCAAATGTTCCCATTGTTCTCTTGTTTAAAGAATCCATATGCCCAATTTTATGGGAAAAAGAAAAAAAAAGAAATTAACCATTCCCTATACACAAACTAAGCAAAAAAAGAGAAAGAAAAAGGAAAAAAAAAACAATATATGTCCAGAGCAAGTTAGAGCATAATGAAACTAAGTAACAAAAGAAAAAGAAAAAAATAAATTATAGACCTTCAGAGTGAGTTAGAGCCAAATGAGAGTAAGTGGAACACACTAACCTTTTTTATAATGTGTGGATATTTTATATGCCAATTAATATGTTGGATCCAACGTATAATATCATATATTTATGTTATTTTCTAATACAAAATTGACGTCTAGTTTATGCCCCTTTTATATACATGTTTTTTTTTGAATTATTTTTGTTCATTTATGTCAATTTTTAATAAAAACTGATTATTCTTTGTCTCTTCATATACCTAAACATAAACGAGTTGAATTTATTTTGACAATTCCATAGTTTTGGTAAAATTAAAGAAATTAATGATTATTAAAAAATTTTACAATTTAGTAACCTTAGAAAATAGAAAATTAATTGTAATATTGTCATAATAAATTAGTTGTATGTAAACAATTTAATTAAGAATTCAATTGATAAATTAATAAAATAATTATTTGAACATAATCAAATAAGTCATGAATTATATTATGATAAAGTTATTTAAAGTATAATCAAATAAGAATTTAATTAATAAATTAATAAAAAAATTTAAGAATTGAGTAGCTATAAATTTTAAAAATGGTTTAAATCAAAATGATACAAATTAAATAATTTCAAAAATACGTCGATTCTTTAATTCAAAATGATTTCAAACGTGATATTAAATTTAGATGTCATTTGTTTAATAAAAATACTACATTATAAGTTTTCTCATATTTATAAAATTACCACCACGTCTATATATATATATATCAGTTTATCTTTTATCCCATGTTTATTTAACGATGTCATTTCTACATTTTGAACAATGTATTATTTACATCATTTTCATACCTGTGTAAGTGGCACCCTTCACACCAAATAAATGTAACAATTTGATTCAATATCATATTTAAAAATAAAAAAAAAAGTTATTTGTACAAGTAGCATAACTGTAAAAGCAAAAGAAAAATGATTAGAATATTTTAAGATTATATTTTAGGCCCATTTCAAAATGCCTTTTTTATGATAGGTGGATTAAAATCAAGGAAAAAGGCATTGTTCGGAGACCAATTCTTGTATCTGGAGATGGTATTCACGTCAAGTTGCCGAAGAAACGCATATATTCTAATAAAAAGATAATCCAAATAAAATAAATTCTTAGAATATCTTCTAGTTTGATGGTAGTAAAATGAAATCCTCAAGCACTATATTATGAGTGTGTTTCAAAACAACTAATATTTTAATCGTAGCTCTGCATTCAGCTTCTTTATAAATATTTTTTTACATTGTAGAATTTGTGTAAGTACTAAGTTATTATGTTATCATCATAAAATGTCATTAGAATAAAATATTCAATTGTTCAAGTGTACATTATGAGAATTCTATAACTGCTCCAAAAGGGAAAGGGAAAGTTATTGTTAAGTTATATCAATGTAAATATTCAAAAAATCATTTTATTGTAAGCAAATATATATATATATATATTTTACTCATTTGTGATGTGATTTTTTTAAATTTATCCATATATAATTTAAAGTGTTAACATAATTTGTGATTTACAGTTTTAACATTTTATCCACCTATATTAATTTTTTATCTAAATTTAATAGAATTTGTCACATGTTACTTACATGCTCGTCTTTCTTCCTTTATTAGAACAAAATTGATCTTCCAAAACTACATTTATGTCATTTCTTCTTTTATTTCTTCTTCAACCTCAAATCTTATCACTTTAATATCACATCTTTGAGTTTCTATTCAACATTTGTTTAAATAGAATTAAGTATTTGTTTGGAAGATCCTTTGTAGTTTTCAGTCTTATTGTTATGTGCATATCATGTATGGATAGGGATTACCAATGATAGTATAAGTATAATAAATAGATCGAAGTATTAACACAAAAGATAAAACATCTAAATTTTTTTGGTTTAGGTAATGAGTAAGCATCTAAAACAAAATTTATAAAAAAAGAGAATGATGTACAGTAATGAGAGTATATGCACGAGAATTACATTCTTCCCTTGCCTTGTAGAGCATCGTTACAGGGTTTGAGGGTGAGGAATAAATGGAGGGAGAAATAATAAAAATCAATTTTTGAGATTTCAATTTCCCTTGCCTTTTAGAGCATCGTTATAGGGTTTGAGGGTGGGGAATAAATGGAGGGAGAAATAATAAAAATCAAATTTTGAGATTTTAATTTTGATTTAATGAAAAAAGGAAGACAATTACGTGACATGTGATAAATTCTATTAGATTTAGATAAAAAATAATATAGATAAATAAAGTATTAATAATACAAATCACATATTGTCTCATTTTTATATTTTAAATTATAAGTGAGTAAATTAAAATTAGACATATCACATGTAAATAAAATGTATTTTTCTCAAAAGAAAAACATAAAAATACTTACTTTTACAAATATGTCCATTTGGGTCTAAATCTGTGCCAACATAGTCCACTTTGTTCCTCTGATATAAGAGTGAATGGATTGGGGTCCTTCACTACCGAGAAATTCTCACAATTATTGTTAACTTTATATAGAATATAACTTTTACAAATATTAGCAGCATTCACGGATGCAAAGGAGCTAAACCAAGCCGTCATATTTTTAAGCTCGATCACTTAATAAACCAGCCAGCTTGAGTTTGGCTTATTTATTAAGCGAGCATGAAATTAATATCAAGTTCACGAGCCGAGCTCAAACTCACGCTTTATTTCACTTATTATTATATTAATAAATAAATAAATTTAACTAAAATATAAATAATTTTTATTTATAATTATAAAAAAATATTAATACATTCAATTTTTTATATTTCAAAATTTTATTCAAAAGCAAGTTATAATTTTATCCTTCAAATTTTTGCATCATTAAATATGTGCAAATTGTGAACCTATTTAATAAGTTAGTTTACTCAAAAGAAATTAGGTTTTAAATATTTTTAAAAAAATCATCGAATAAAATAATAAAAATAATAATTATAATTATAGTGTGATATTTAAAAAGAATTATATGATATTATATATTTTTATATCAAAATATTATATATAATTATATCTTCAAATTTTTTAAATGAATTGTTGGTGAACTAAAATTGACATTTAAGATTCTCAAGTTTAAATCATTTATTAATTAAGTTTAATTTTATATTCAAACTTGTTTGTTTAGTAATTGAACAAAGTAAGGTCAAGCTCTTAAGCAACCCAAACTTGAATAACTCACAAATAACTCAATTCATTTATACTTCTACTAGTGTTGAATCAGCAGTAATTATAATAAATACTGTATATTACACTCTTACTACACTTCTATCACATTTTAAAATCTTAATTCAATCTAGAAAAATAAAAAAAATTTAAGTAAAATATTTTTTTGATAATAGTGAGAGTGATAAACTAATTAATGCACATATAACATTTTGGATTCAAATCTAAATCATTGAAGAGAAAAAATAACATTTTGGATTCAAATCTAAATCATAGAAGAGAAAAAAGCCCAAGACAACATTGGTGTCATCGTAACAATAAGAATGCAAGCCAGAGTAAAATATTTAAGTAACCATGATTATATCTTTGTTAAATGAGAAAAAGGCATTATAATTGTAATGCCCCAGCTTAGTTAAATTTGAGATTTAATTATGATATATAATGTGTTAAATTTAATTATTTAGATAATTCAAAGTAATATTTTAAAATGTGTGATTAAGATTTCTCAATTTGTCTTAAATCAGTTTAGGCTATCACACTTACCACCATCTTAGTACCACAATTTGCGTAACTATGTGATAAAATTTTTAACCAACAATCGAGTCTCCGAAAATTTTATCTTTACAAATAATTATGCAATAGGAAAGGATTGATTGAGAACCCTCACAAGGACATCTTGGATTAGACGTCAGATGCAATGAATTAATATTGTTGACGTCAGAATTTAGTTCGTAGGGAGAGCCCCAGATTCCGGCCAATGGGGGTAAATTCGTGGACCTAATGTTGCTTCCCGTAGCATGAAAAGATGAAGGGAGAGGAAGAAGGAGGAGGTGGCATAGTGTTTTTAATGTGGTTCAGCTAAATCCGGGCGGTATCGGACCCTACATCCACGACGGAGCTTTTATTAATATTTGAGAAGGAATTTTTACAGAGTTTTGACATATAAGTTTCTGGCCTCTCCCCCTTTTCTAATAATGCATTCCTATTTATAGAGAAAGGAAGAGTTATATAAAATAAATACAAGCTACAGTTGTGTTACATCAAGAAATAAATAGAAAAGACAGTGAAACTACTACAATTTAGCTATTGCAGGCTTTTGTCTGTGGGGTAGGCCTCTCTTGTTGGCTGTAGACTTGCATTTGTATGTGTCCACCTCTTGGTATTGTTTTACCGTACGAGGTGTCTATTTTTCCAAGCTACGGTTCCTAGCTCGAGGTTGCTACGGCAAGCTCAATGTCACTGTACTGGAATAGTTAGCTCAAGCAGGATGGTTGACTGCTTGGTAAGATGGTCTTGTGATGACCTCACTGTGTCACTTTCTGGTAGTAAGTGAGGCGGAGCTCACTGGGCATCCTTAGCGAGTTGGGTAACTTAGCCTTTGTCAGGCTCAAGTTTGTCTTATTTTCTTAAGGCCGTCTTTTGCCTATAACATAAGCCCCCTAACTCTTGGTTTGCTTTACGGCCCGGGAGTTGCAATTTTTACGAGGCTTTGCTCGTATCTCCAGTCAGAGTCCTTGCTTGATCGAATTGTCATTTCATATGTCTTTTCATTATACTTTAGGCCATGTTTTCTTCTATTTGCCATTTTTGACCGTTGGCATGGCATTACCACTCGTTTTGGGCTATCAGATGAAGATTAGCTAGATGTCTTATGGATTTTTTGGTGGACCAAGCTGGTCTTTTTATACCCTAAGGGACTTCGTTTTTAGCCTCAAAGAAGTTTAATGGAAGAGGCTGATAAGCCCCCTGCATTTTTGGTGTCTTGGCTTCTGGTGAAGCTTGTTGAGACATGGATGGCCTGTTGTAGAGTGTTGGGAGGCATGGATAGTTTATTGCATGTGGCTTCGCCATAGGATCCACCTGGCAGGCTTCTGGGGAGTCTTGTACTGTTCTTGGACTATCTTCCCTGGCTTCCTTCATAGAATCCAACATGGCTGTTAGAACTCTTGATGCCTTTTTGAGCTGCGCTAGGTTTGTTTTAGGAGGAACCACTGACCAGGTATGGGAAGACTACAAAAGTGGAGTTGCTGGTCTTCCTACTAGTGGGAGTTTGCCTCCTAGTTTATCCTACTCATCACTTCCTAGCTAAGAGTAGTATTAGGCTTGCAGGCTTCTTGCCTTTGTTTCTGTATTTCTTCTTTACTTGATGTAATTTTACCTCTTTGAGGCTTTTTCATGTATAAGCTCTTCTGTGTAGCTTTTGAAAGCTATATTGGATGCTTTGTGCATTGTTGCTTGTATATTTTTGATGGTTAATGAAATGTTTCTTTGGCCAATCGACTATGCTTTAGTTTTCTGTCTTTCATTTGGTTGCCTTCGGCAAGTGAGAATCAGGTCGCATAGGAGCTGCAACTGATGAGGGCTCGCATAAGTGTTGTGGTTTTCTGGTCATATGTTGGTCGTGAATATGTGTATTACATGAGAGCTATGACGAGTTTGTTTTGGCATCCTTGCCCTGCGGTGAGCTGGTCGTCTATTGTTTGAATTGAATATGCTATTGAGGTACACTCTTGAGCCATCTTACCCTTGGACGCGAGGTAGGCTCTAGAGCTGTCTCACCCTCGGACGCAAGGTAGGCCCTAGGTCATCTCACCCTCAGACAGGCTTTATCTTTTGCTAGTGCTATCGTAAGGTAGGCTCTAGGTCATCTCACCCTCGGATGCAAGGTAGACTCAAGGCCATCTCACCGTTGGATGCCAGGTAGGCTCTAGGCCATCTCACCCTCAAATAGGTTTTGTAGTAATCAAGATGATAGCTCATTGTATAGCAAGGCCGCACATCTGTACCACAAAAAGCTTGTTACTCAATGGTCAGGCAATTTGTACTCTCGATTGTAGTTTGTGGGACTTAGTTCACTCTGGATGTATTGATGGGATAGGCCTCATGCCATCTCACCCCCGAATGAATCCTTGAAATGGTGGAGTGAAAACTCATTGCTTGGATAATGCTTTTTCGGCCAATTGACAACTTACATTGATTCAACATTGAATGATTCATACAACTCATTGTCATTAGTCTCAAGGAAATATTATAGGATTAGAATATGGTCCTGATAGAGGGCTTAGGCTCTTGGGTAACGATTTGCTGAGCCTATTGAGCTCGATGCTCTAACGGTCTACCACGTAATCCTATAATCGGCCTTTTTTGATGAGGTCTTCAATGGCATCTTTTAATGCCCGACATTCTGAGGTGGTGTGTCCAGCCTCATTATGATAAGTATAGAATCTACTTGGATCTCTGGACTTGGTGGAGGCTCTCATTAGCCTGGGCCTTCTGAAGTCCTCATTGTGCTTTTCCATGGCAAAAATTTTATCCTACGTGTTTGACAAGGCGCTATAGCTTTTGAAGCGATCTCTAGATTGTTGGGGCTTTTCCTTCTTCACAAGTTGAGGAGTGGGGCCATCGTGACTGTCGCTACCCCTTTTTTTACTTATGATGGGACTATTAGGGTCCATTTTCTACTTAGGTTCCTCCATTCCAAAGGTTTCTTCCCATATTATTTGTTTGGTAGCTGGCTTGTAGAATTCGATGAGGTCTCAAGCTGGGGACTTGTAAAGGCTTTTGTACAACTTTTTGTCTTTGCGAATTCCCACTAAGTTGGCTGTTAGGAGGCTTTCCTTCGAAGGATTCTCCACGAAGTTGGCTTCGTACCTGAATCGGGCCATGTAATCTTTCAACGGTTCATTCTTACACTGGAAGATCATTACGAGAAGGCAAGGAGACTCGAGCAGCCTCTTGAGCACCCAATATTGGTCAATGAATTTCCTTTGGCATTCTTCCAAACTACTGACGCTGTGAGTTGGGAGGTGTTTGAACCATGCCCGAGGTACCCCTCCTAATGTGGCTAGAAAGACATGGCATTTCACCAAGGGGTCCATTATTTGAAGATCCATCTAGACATTGAATGCATCCAGGTGGTCACTTGGGTCACTGTTCCTATCATACAGTGGGATCGCGGGCACTTTAAACTTCTATGGGAGAGGCTGCATCTTGATCTCCATAGAAAACGATGAACTTTCCTTGAAGCGAGGTTAGTTGTTTTGAGGCTGAGGGCATTCTTCTAGCCTCTTGAGCCTTAGGAGGATTTCCTCCATTGTCTAGTTCTGTGTTTCAGGCTGAGGGGTGGAGCTTCCTGCTCATTGTGAGCTCTCCAGTTGTTAACTATCATGATCTTCATGAATTTCCCTCTGAGCCTCTTTATGAAGCTGTTGGAGTTGTGTCATGATTTTTTCTTGTCTTTGTACGCTCTGGGCTTAAGCCTACACTAATGCTTTAATAGTTACAGCCAGCTCTTACTGTGTTTTCAAGTGCTAGTTGGGGTTGGTTGGGCATGTGAGCTTCTTAAGTTTCAAGGTTAGCAGTGGAATGTTGGTGAGCCCCCATGTCATGCCCCAATCGTGGGCATGCGATTGGCGTAGAAGGTTGATTGTGCGTGTGGAGGCCATTAGAAATTTATAAACTGAAGCTACCTAAACTAACTTATAGCATAGGCAACCCAGGTTGAACCCAAGGACCATTTTAAGATGCTGTTATCAATGATATTAGGAGCTAAATTGGAGGGGTTGATAGAAATGAAATGTACTACTACTCTAACAAAAACATACAAAACAGAAACTAAAACACAATAAACACATGCAACCAGCTAAGGAAACTAACTAACTTGAGATCAATGCATCCTAAATCACTAATTGTACATTTAGTTGTCAATAATCATAACAAGAAGCCTTGGAATGATTAATAAACCTATCCTAAGCTGTCAAGATTTAGCCAAGAAGCAAATACATCAAAAGCTTAATGCATTACTTGGTTTCTACCTTTCTCTTCTAAAATGGATTATGAAGCCACAATCCTATTGAAATCTAAACATCATGAAGCCAT
>JANHAO010003211.1:0-26642 GCA_026873985.1 Saraca asoca
CAAATAATAGGTCAACTCCCCTTTAATGGTAAGGGCATTCAGGTTCAAATCCTGATCTATCAATAGGTGGTAGTATGTCACGCACAAATTCATGTTCTCAATCCTAGCTGTAGTCTTATCTATTGTGAATGCATAGTCAAGTTGTACTATGTATAGAAAAGAATGCATTGGATGATGGGATGTCTGAGAAGGCAGACTCTAGATTAGATCCCAAATCTCTTTCCTAGAATCAGAGAATTCAATTTCAATGAAGACAGTGTTAGGAAGAATATCTTGATCTGTTCCCTCATCTATTTCCTTAGTAAGAGTCATTATTTGACCATTCCTATTTGCATGACTACTTTTGTATGATGAGTGCCAATCACTCGCCTCTCTGTCCCTGTATAAAGGAGCATCGACTGTTCTTTTTAGTGGGTATGATGAAAGAGCAAGCCTCTCAGGGACCTGATCCTTCTCTCTTACTTAGACTAGCCACCCAACAATCGATCATCGGCTTTGTGTGACCCGTTAGCCACCCCTTGGCAATGTTACATTGGGAACCTTCTCTCTTTTCCACTACAATGAAGAGTGAATGGCTATTGGCTTAGCCTTACCTTTTGTAGCCAGCAAGAAAATAGATGTGTTAATGTGTGATGGCTTTCACTAACATGTGCCTTTATCTCATTAGGGCCATTGCTTGTTGATTGCAAGAGCACCTCCACACGGGCTGGGACCATAGGTATAGGAATTAATCCACTATCTTGTTGCCTGAGGAATCTGTTATAGTAGAGCCAAAGGCAGCTATTGTAGTGAATTGTTACGATGTGTGCCTCCTTTTGGGGAAGTGCACATGTAGGTGTAGGAAGGAAGCTTTTGCATAGTAGACAATGAATCTATGGGTCCCATGCCTTATTAGACGACCTGTGCTTCAAAAAAATAGGTGCCAGCAATCCTAGGCAGAAGGGAAAGCATAGATCGCCTTTACCAGGGGGATGAGGATGATACAGAGTTTACTTCCATGGCCTTTCAATAGAAGAGGGAGAAAGCCTAGTCCTCTATCTCAATCTCAACAGAAGGTAAAAGATAGTAAGAACCATCAAATACTCGTACTCCCATACCTACCAGCCATACTGCTCGAGGTAGGCACAAACCCTATCCCCCACTTCTACCGAATCGACTAGATTGAATCGGTCAGGGGGCGAAAGGGCTTCAGGTCTCCGGACTTCTTCTTTCTAGGTGAGTAAGGGCATAAACTTCTGCAAAAAAAGAAAATAGAAAGAAAAAAGAATGAAGAAAACACTGGTAAGGTTGTACCTAAGCCTAAGGGCTGGCCTTTACTGAATCTAATTCCTTCTGTGAGCTATCGGATCTAATGCACCATTCTTCAGCCTATTACAAACAGTTTCAATGTACCAGCGTGAAACCAGTCAAAGCTGAGACAAGGCTAATCGCTAATCATGATATCTTACTATATTATAATTGATGCCTTTATAATAGATAGTCAAAGCTAAGAAAATTTGAAAACACATTATTTAGCGCTCCCACTCTTATATATAATGAGATAAAAAGGCCTTTATCTTGTCACATGTAGCTAGACCTCTCCTTCCTCCATTTGCTTAGAAAGATTAACCAGGAAAAAGGAAAGATGTGGGTCTATAGTATCTGAATTGCTTAGTTGATGGGCTGAGGATAGAAAGGATGTAATAGGGGAATACACCAAGGAAGAAGGTTACAAGTTAGCTACACCAATTATTGCTAAGGCTTGAAATGATAAGAAAGTAGAATCTCACCTAGTGGGTCTCCGAGAGCAATTGGCCAAACTCATGACATGGTTTCTTTATCAATGAACTGTGTGTCAGTGTTGTCCCTTACTGAGTCTTTAAAGTCGCGAGCTACCATATCGAGAAGGAAAGGGTCATTTTGCGACATGTACTAAACACTGGATACTGAAAACTCCTAAAGAAAAAGATAGCCTTTCTCTTTATATATAGTAGCACAAAATGAAACTCCCTTCCAGCTTAAGGCATTAGTTCGGATGGAAACCTTGATGAGACAGACGTTGGATTGACTGGTAGGCTTTTACTTGAGGGGAGCTCTTTACGATAATGGGCCCTATAGACAGGGCACACTGACTAAGGAGTGGGCTACTACTGTATGCATGAGACATGATGGTTTATGTATAAGAGATACTATGATTTATGATTAAAAGAGATGATGATTCATGTGTAAGGGATATGATTCTTCATATTTGAGAGACATGTTATTTCCTGGTTGAAAGACATAAAAATTCAAGAATATGATCAATTCTTGGATTCAATGAATATGTTGCATCAATTTCCCATTTTGAATATTATGTTTGCTTGATTCCAAAAATATTATAATCCTTTTTATTTTGACAAAATGATAGTAGGGCCTATTTGATTTCTTAAATTATTTTGAAGTCTTATTCAAGATAGTAACATTTAAATTGCAAAGTTCAATGGATAATAATGAGTTATTAATATACGTTTGTTAGCACTAGCAAACTCATTCTATATATTTGAAATTAATTAGTGTTGTCCATTGTATATAAATAGTTGTGTGAGTTTTGGACACTTAATAGAGTTATTGATTAAATGTCCAAAACAATGAGGACATAAATGAAACTCTACATTTATAAATATAAAAGTGATACCACTTCAACATGAGAATTGAGATCTTTCTTGTAAATATTTATAAAGAACAACATAAGCACATGGTCATAATACTGTTAAACTAGTTATAAATCTCTTATTGAAATTAAATGGGTATTACGTGTGTCATATATTCAATTCTAACATTAGGAGTTAAGGTTCAATATGTGGACACCATCAAATTCATTAGATTTTTAAGGAATATACACTAATTGAAAGTTCAAATCGAGAGATACTATCTAGTATACCTAATACTTGTTCGTATGAAAAGTTAGGTAAAAACACTATAATTCTAAACTAGCAGTTGGTAGTGTATGAATATTAATGGCTTTTCAAGTCTAACATTGCCTAGAAAAGCTGATTTTAAAGGTATATAACCCTAAGTGGGTTTGCTTGTGGATTTTCCCTAATAATCTTATATATATTAAGAGTCAAACATGGGCTCATGATTTTAAATTAGTGAATAAATAATTCCTTTTTATTATTATTTTAGAATTTAAAATTCTGAAAAGATATAAATGTTTGTAACAGTTATCTCATGAGAAGTCATATTTAGGGATGGTAATGGGTCAGGTTTGGGTGGGTATAGCAATATCCATATCTGTATTTGTTAGAAAATTTCTTACCCATACCTTGTACCCATGAACACTGTGGTGGGTTTAGATTTGTACCCACGGGTATGGGTGTACCCGTGGGTATACCCGCTAAATTTTTTTTAAAAAATATATGTATACATAAAAGAAAATGGGATAAATTATGATTTAACCCCATGAACTTTTTATTAATTTTAAATAAGTCCTTACTAAAAATATAAAATTATATTATGATCCTAATGAAAAATATCGAAATTCCACTCAGTCCCTTAGCCAACATTTTTTTTTGGTATACATATAGTGTTTATATAAAAAAAATAAAGCTTTTATTTAAATGGGTAAATGGGCATGGGTATGGATATTTTCTCAGACCTGTACTCGCACCCATACCTGCTACGAGTATGATTTTTATACCCATACCTACCCATGAACATCTTTTCTCATACCTATACCCATCCATTATGGGCAGATATCCATGGGTAAATTGTACGTGGCTAAAATATTTGGTCAAAAATTATAAATAGAACTTTCTACTAGACTATTTTCACTACTTCAGATTGGAAAGTTTTAAGTTTTGTTATATCTTGTGGGCATAAAAGCTTTAAGGAATGTGTAATACATGTCTCAAAACTTTTTCTTTATTCCTCCATCTTACTTATTGTTATTTTATTGTCACTCCATCTCCATATTTTTTCCAACATATTGTGGGTCCATATTTGGTGTATGATGTGAAAATGGGAGACCAAGCTAAGATTCGTCAAGAGGGTTTTGGGCTATAACTTGAGCTCTAGATGTTGGATTGGGTCTATCTTTAGATGGTTGGAAAGCTAAGAGAAAGCTTTACAACTTTTATGTTAGAACCCAGTTTTGCTATTTGGAGTCTCAAATTTAATGTCAAGTTAACCTAGAGTTTCTATCCATAATTGATCTTGTCATAATATTTGGGCTATTATTTTGTATTATTCTATGGGTCACTTTTGAGACCTTTTTAGTTTTTTTTAGGGCTATTTTTCCCTTTTATTTTCTTTATTTTTCTAGTGAATTAAGACTTAGGTTTATATTATGTGTGGGCTATAAAACAGGTCATGTTTTCTCAACTAACCTTGAGTTTCAATCCGTTTTATTTTTGGCTGGGTAATTGGCCTTGTCTTGATTTTATTTAGCTTGTTTACTTGGTTATTTTTTTACATACATAGTTGGGCTTGTTTAGAACTTGAACCTAGCCCATTTTGGAGCCTAACTATTATGAGGAGAGGTATGTTTCCCTTAACCATTGAGATTTGACAAATTGAGAATTAAAGAGTGTTCTTCTTTAAGCAAGTACTCTCCCAGAATTCTTATTAGAACTTGAATACTTATCAAAAGTTTCCTTTTTATGGTGTCAATCTTCATCACTTATCACTCTTCTTCTATCTTTCTAGAGTATGGTGTGAATATTCTTCTTTTTCTTTCAATTTTGGTGCTGAATTTGTCGAATTAGAGATATATTCATAGGCATATAAAAGGAATAAAGTATTCAAGTTCTAGTGTGTTAAACTTCTTGAAGCCATGGTCAATATAAAAGGAATAAAGTAAAAAAGATGAGGCTACATGGTTATAAAGATTTATTTATATTCTAGTGTGTTAAACTTCTACTTATATAGCTACCATTAGCTGAATGTGGCTATGTGTGTTTACCTATATGTGATTATGATAGTGTGTCTAAGCTTGATTTATAGCCATGTCTATAGGAAAAGAAGGAAAGGCATGAATAATTGATGTCCTTTGTCACTCTGCATAAGCATCATATGACGAAAAAAGATCTTGGAACCTTCATCTTTTTTATATAGAAAATTTTTTCATTTATATCTTACATTTTTTATAGCTTTTAGATATTTTGAAAAATAAGAATAAAAGGTACTAGGATTTATGAGTTACAAATAAAAAACACTATTATATCTATTTGTTTTAGAGTAAATAAAGAAATGAGAATACCTTAAGTCTCATAAGGCATAATGAATGATGCATTGAGGGCTTGAGGTAGATGTATATTTCTTTTAATTATATGTATTGAAGCTGCAACCAGTTTTTCTTGGTACTAGCATTTTCCTTAAATCATATATATATGTATATGTATATGTATATGTATATGTATATGTATATATATATGTATATGTGTGTGTGTGTGTGTGTGTGTGTTTTAAGGGTCCTACACATATACTTGCATCTTTGATTTTTGTATGATGCAAACATGACTTATAGTGTTTGAAGTTTGTAATCTGTAAGTTATTCCTATATTTAATCCTCATGTTTGAAACTTTGCCATGATTTGAATGAATCTGACAATTGCCTATGTGCTTTCATGTGAAGCCTTAATTTTACCATTTTGAATCCTTATGCCTAGTTATTTATAAAGTTAGTATCTGAGCTTTTATCCATTTATGATTATTTTCATAGGAAGCTCTAGAAGGGAAGTATGTAGGAGTTATTCACAAATCCCTTTTTTTATGTCTTATAGAAATATGGACATGAGTTTGTGGTTGTGGTTGCAATAGATCTTATGTGGCATAAATCTTGAGCATGATAGGAGATCTTTCCACAAGCCGAATGTTGGTGGCAAGACTCGAATGAAAGGCACTACAAGTATGACAAATTTGTGGCAAGATGATGAAACCATAGTTGACATGATAAAGGATGATGTAATGTCCATGTAATTTTCAATATTGGGTGTTGTAGAGCAATTCTGCATGGCTTATGCACATGTCCATAGATTTCACATTAGAGTGGATACCCTTCTAAAGAATAAACATAAAGAATCTACTACTCAAAGAATGGTTTGTAGTGCACAAGTTAGTAGGGATTTGAAGCACATTGATAAACTAAAATTACAAAGAAAGTAAAAGTTATTGACACAATGTGAGTGTAAAGTTGGAATGAGGGTTAAATTTATGAAAAAAATAGATAGATGCCATGTTTATTGATTTAAGGATAACCATAACCATGATTTACTTGAAGCTAGACACATACCATTTCATAGATGCCATAAAAGTCTGACTGAGCCTGATAAGGCACAAGTGGAAAGCATGCATGGATATAGTTTAACTAGCTCATGCATATTTGGGTTTCTCCAAGAAGGATATGTACAACCATATAAATTAGGTGTGACTATGCAAATAGTGGATAGATATGCAAAGGCCACATTACACTACCTTAGGGGAAAAGCCAGTAGTGATTATGACTTCTTCATGAAGTACAACGCTATCACAGAAATTCGGATTTGACACTTGTTTTGGATCAATAAGAATAGCAAACTTGATTACAAATGTTTCAATGATGTTTTAGTGTTTTAGACAACCTACAAGAAGAATAAATAGAATAAGCCTTTTGTGATATTTTTTGGGGTGAATCACCATTGAAACACAATTATTTTTGCATGTGAACTTGTTATGGATAAGATGGAGGAAACTTATAAGTGGATCTTGATGACATTACTTGAGGCAATAGATGGCAAGGAACCACTTTTCGTAATCACAGATAGTGATAAGGCTATGTGTAATGCAATTAAATTTGTTCGTTTGAAAGCATGTCATCATCTTTGTGCTTACCATTTGGAAAATAATGCAACTAGTAATCTTGCTAGTACCAAACTCACAAAGGTCTTCAAGGATTATACGTTTGTTAACATAAGTGTTGTATAATTTAAGCCTAAATGGAACTCTGTGGTGGAAAAGCTTGACCCCAAAGAAAATGCTTGGCAAGAGTACCATGTGGGCATTAGCATATTTCTAAGGGAAGTTGTTTGTTAACTTAAGAACAAAATCAAATGAAGTGATGAATGCATGATTAAAATGATTTGTTAAACATGGTCACTATTTGGTGGACTTTTTTGCATCATTTTTATGAAGGGTTGAATTACCTTAGGTATAATGAATTAGTAGTTGACTTCAAATCGACTCATAGGGAACTAGTTCTGGCAACTGCTTTGGAGTCAATCAAGTGTTATGGTGCTAATGTCTACACACGTGAGGCGTTTTGGATCTTTCATAAAGACTTGAAAATATTTGTAGTATGTGTTTTAGTTGGTTACACCTAACGGGTTACTATTAGGACTTATAAAGTCAAAAGTTTCTTAAACCTTGACATTTCTTAGAATGTCCACATTGATTGGTAGGATGATGCTAGAATAATGTGCAAACATAGGAAGTTGCTATCATTTGGCATCCCATGCCATTATACTATATTTTTCATAATTTAAAAAGACAAAAGATGCTTGCCCTATTGCTTAATTGTGGATCATGGAGAAAAAATGCAAAGTTTGTTGGTAACCTAGCTGTTGACAATGGAGAATATAGAGAAAACTTTTTTAGCATAAGATTTGGCACACTTATATAAGACTATAGATTGTTGTGTAGTCTAGATTCTAGGTCAAAGGAATCTTTCTTGAATGTGAGAGATAATGTTAGGTCTTTAATGAAAGAAGTTCAAGCCATTTAACCATTACCAATTCCAGATGGTAAGGTGGGTAGTGGTGGAAGAATCTTGGATCCACTCATTGCTCGAAGCAAGGGTTAGCCATTAGCCTCTACAAGATCCATTGGAAAGAGAGAAATGTTACACCATATGCTGACTTGAAGGCTACATAAGAGTTCTATGCTTGAAGATGAGGTCTTCCTAGGCTAGTGAAGGGTTAAAGAACTTTTAACATTCAACACAATATGCTTCTTAACCCAATCCTGACTTAAATAACAATTCTACATGTCACAATAATTTCATGGTTGCTTTTATAGTTAGTTATCGTCTGATTTAAATCAAAACTCCTTTTGAATTTTTTCCAATTTTCCAAATTATTTGATGATGATTTTAAATTTTGTTCGCAAGTTATGTTGTTGGTAGTAATGCCTTTTGTGAATTTGCATCATTGGGAAATGCCATATTTGAAGTTGGTGAAGAAGACATTGGAATCTAGACACTTGATGGCCCTATGGCTAAGGAGGAGATCTATGTTTAGGTAGATTGCATCCATTTTTTATGTAACTTTGTGAAACAAAAACTCACTACCTACTTATTGCACATGTGCAGGATGATGCATTGGAGGATGAAGAGTAGCTTACATAACAAATATTGAAATTCTAGTCGGCCTATTACTACTTATTTGTCTTCTTCCAAGTAATAACTTTTTTTTTGTTTTCTATTCATGGTGCAACACATTATAAATTTGTTTGATCTACTAGTAAATTGCATTATTAGCCATATTTCAAACAAACCAAAAGTTCCCTATTATATATGAATTATGGCTAGACATTTCCTTATGCTTTTGTCTCCTTAAGTGCTTATTACATAACCAAGAAGTTTCTTATAGAGGAAAATACATGGAAAGTAGAGATCTAAAAGAAAAGTAGCAAGCCTTAGCTTTTCACTTCAACAGTCTAAAATGTAGAAAGTCTAAAGGACCCAAAAGTACAGATCTTGCCCTATTTACGTTTGTAAAAAATACTCTTTTAACTTGGAAATTGGATTCTTGTTGCACAAGGTTTTTTAATGAGATTTTATTAGAAGATGTTGACACCAAAATCCGGTCAGCAGATTTGTGTCCAATAACACCCCAGACTGCAAGTTGAATATGGAAGAAAGTAGAAAATAAAGATATTGAAAGAGAAGAAAAAAATAGCAAACACCAGGAGTTTTATCGTGGTTCGGCTAAAGTCAAGTTGGCCCCTATATCCATGGTGGTTTTGATTATCAACTAACAGTTGTCTTTTTCTCAGTTTGATTACAATGGCAATGCTCTCTCACATTATATAGTACTCTCTCTGTGTTCCGATAGAGTTTCTGCATGCAAATTCTTTTCTTTTTTTTTATAATGACCATCCCTTCCTATTTACAGAAAGGAAAAGGGTTACAAATATAATTTTACAAGTAGCAAAATGATTATTTTCTTTGTATCAGGCATTTAATACTTGGTGTCGAGTAATTAATACTAAGCAAATCATTATATGACTACCACGAGGTTGATGTGTTAGTTTGGAGGCTGAGCTATTAGTTGGGGATATGTGCCCTTTATTGCTGACTAGATCTCATGCATGTGTCTAGCTTACAGACCTCGTGACCTGGCATTGTGCTGGTGGATGAGCTAGAGGCTTTGATTAACCTCACTGTTCTCACTCGATCATTCTCCTCGAGGACAGTTAGGATGGTAGTCTTCTCGTTGACGAATTAAGGGCCTTCTCAACGAGTTGCACTCCTTGCTGTGACGTCGCTCGATGTCTTCAGCTTGTGCCGATGGCTTGGCATCCTAGCTAAGTAATCTCGATCCCCAATTTGGACCTCTACCTAGTTGGTTGTGCTTCTTACTGGACCTTGGCCGACCCAAATCATGCTTTTCAGAAAATATCCATAATAGAAGATAAAGATAATATTAAAGTTATTGATAGAGCTAGGAATTCAGTTAGCTATTGATCAAATTAAACAGTTTAACAATTAATAGAATTGCAATTAATTCATGAATGCATTAAATTAGAATAATAGCATAACATCAAAAATACAATGTAGCATAGTATCAAAAATATAGAATGTAGAAAAGATAAATAAGAGCACTAGGATTTTAAAGTGATTCAACTTCACTTGAAAGCATAGATAAAGTCTACATCCACTGGATCAATCTTTAATAGATGATCTATTTTATTAACTACAACAAGATTTTAGCTAGGCTCCTGAACAGCCAGTTCATATAACAAAATTTACATTAGGCTCTTGTAAACCTATAGACAAAATAACACTACACCTTTAGCTTAATTGCAATCAACCTTACAACTAATAGAAGATGCAAGGGAAGATCAACATCTTCCTTATATCTCCAATTTGCATCAACCTAGAAATTGTAACTAAAATTCAAGAAATAGAAGTTAGGTATACAATACCAACAATTGAAAAGAAAATCTCAATTAACTAGTTGTATTCTTCATAGATTTAATCTAATTTTGTAAATAAAAAGTGAATTGAAGGGATAGAATTTAGATTAGATGAAGCTCAGAAACTTTCTTTGTTTTTGTGCTCTGAAAGTGTGAGAAAATTGAAAACTCTATTGTGTTGAAATGAGATGAAGGCTATTTATAGTTGCTATAACCAACTTTTGAAAAATAACTAAATTTTTTATCTTGAATCGATTCATAGTGGTTATAACTAACTAATAGATTTGTGAATCAATTCAGCTTATGAAGATCATAAAGAAGTTCATGACCGAATTAATGCATAAATCAATTTAGCCTTTGGTATAAAAAGATTGTGAATCAATTACCTAATTGATTTAAAATATTTTCTAATGTTTTAGTAAAACATTTTTCAAAAACTTTTCTTCATAAATTGATTTGTGAATTGATTCGAGTATATTCCACAATATTTCTTATTTAAATCGATTCGTAAATCGATTTAGAGTGAAAAATAATTTTTATAAAAATTTAACTTGTGAGAATGCATTGAAAACATAGTTGAAAAATATTTATTTTAAACTCATTTCATTTCATTTATTACTATCTCAGTTTAACTTTTTCAGAAATTTACTTGGATAAAAAATGATTATAACACACTTACAAAAGATCCTATAAAAATCAATAAACCCTAAGACTAGGTTAGATCTCTTGATATCTTGGGTATCACTTGATTAGCTTTAAATCTGCAAAATGAACAAATACTTAAAAATATATAGTTAGATCGTGACATCAAATAAAATTATTTTTTAACATCAAAACTGAAAAAAGGAAATGATAGTTAGGCTAACAATCTTCCCTTTTTTGATGGTGACAAAAAATTTTAGAGAAGCATTAAAATATGCATACAAAGAAAATATTAATTGAGAGTTTTAAGTTTGCTTTACTCCCCCTTAAGTTTTTATTTTCCCTTATCTACTTTCCTTATCTAAAAATCTTATTTCTCCCTTTGAGATCTTATCTAAAATCTCATTTTTCCCCCTTTTGGCACATCCAAAAGCAATAGTGCCTCATTAAGATGAAATAACAAGGTTTAAATTCAAATCATACAATAGGAATAAAAAGATTTAAAGATAGTTCTTAGCTCAATTATGATATTAATCTCCCTTTGAAGTAATTATTCTACTAAATTTTAGACTTAATGCATGAATCATTTTATTTTTGCATGTATCAGTTCTTGAATCGATTGATGAATCAATTTTGACAGGACTGAATCTATTATGAAATCGATTTGTTCAATTTGATAAAAATTTAAGAAGGTTTGATTTCTTCCTGAAGGATTGAAAAATGGTCTAAATCAATTTGTGAATTAATTCAAAAAGCAAAATTTGGAGTCGTGAATCGATTCATGAATGAATTCAAAAACTCATAGAAAACTTGAAAAAATTTGAATCGATTTAGGATTCGATTCAAAGAGTTCTAAAATTAGTTTTCATGCCATTTTGTTCCAAAACTCTTAATAGAAGACATAACGATCAACATCAATCAACTTAACATGAATTTTACCTCAAATTGCATATTATGTACCTGTAAAACAAACTTAGAGAAAACTCTGATGCTTAAGTTAGAATTTGCAAGATACAAATCAAATAAGTATAATCAAATACAAAACTTAACATCAAAAATACTAAAAGTTAGTCATTTTAGATCATTTTCCAAGCAGTCTAACTTTCCTAATTCTCTTTGAATGAATACAGATTGTTTTTTATCCAAAGGTTTTGTAAAAATACTAAGTAGTTGAAATTTAATTTCTACACATTCAATATTGGTGTCACCTCTTTGAATGTGATCCCTAATAAAATGATGTTTTATTTGAGTGTGTTTTGTTTTAGAATGCATGATAGGATTTTTAGTTAGGTTGATAGCACTATTATTGTCACACAATATGGGCATTTGTTAGATTTCAAGCCATAGTCTGATAATTGTTGCTTTATCCATAGGATTTGAGCACAACAACCCCCAGCTACTATGTATTTTACTTCGGTAGTTAATTATGCAATATTATTTTGCTTTTTGCAGGACTAAGAGACTACAGTAATTAGCATGCTCCACTAGTGCTCTTTCTATCAGACTTACTACTTGCATAGTCTACATTTGAATATCTTATAAGACTATAAGAATTTGATTTTGGATACCATAAGCCTAGGTGTTTTGTACCTAAGAGATATCAAAAAATCCTTTTCACAGTTGACAAATGAGATTCTTTTAATTGTGTTTGATATTTAGCATAGAGACAAACACTACATGATATTAGGTTTGCTTGCAGTTAAATAGAGCAGGCTTCCTATCATACCTCTAAATAATGTAGTGTTAACAAATTTACCTTTTACATTAGAATCTAGCTTATAAGATGGACTCATAGAAGTTCTAATAAATTTATAACTATCAAACTTGAATCTCTTAAGCAATTCCACTGTTTACTTTGTTTGGCTTAGGAATGTTCCATTTGCACATTGCTTAATTTGCAGTCCAAGAAAGAATGTTAACTCTTCCATCATAGACATTTCAAACTCACTCTACATTAACTTTGAAAATTCTCCACACAAGGAATCATTAGTAGAACCAAAGATAATGTCATCAACATACACTTAAACAAGTAAAATATCTTTTCCTTTATCTTTTATGAAAAGTGTTGTGTCAACTTTACCTTTTCTAAAGCCTTTGTGAATCAAAAAGTTACTTAATTTGTCATACCAAACTCTAGGAGCCTATTTAAAATCATATAAAGGTTTTTGAAGCTTATGAACATAATTTAGATAGAGGTGATCCTCAAAACTAGGATGTTGCTAAACATACATCTCTTCTAATATATAACCATTCAAAAATGCACTTTTCACATCCATTTGAAAAAGTTTAAAATTTCTTAAACAAGAGTATGCCAATAACATCCTTATGGCTTCTAATCTAGCTATTGGTGTAAAGGTTTCATCATAATCAATGCCTTCCTCTTGATTATACCCTTTTGCAACTAAACGGGCTTTATTTCTAATGATCACTCCATTTTCATCTAGTTTGTTCCTGAAAACCTAATGTGTTCCTATAATAGTATGATCATCTGGTTTTGGCACAAAAGTCCAAACTTGATTTATTTTAAACTGATTCAACTCTTTATGCATTGCCAAGACCCAATTTTCATCTATTATAGCTCCATTAATATTTTTAGGTTCAAATTGAGACACAAATGCTAAATGATTGCATAAATTCTTTAAATTGCTATGTGTTACGCCATTGTGATGTTTCTTCAATGATTTGATCCCTCGGATGGCTTTGCATGAACTTCCATTGTTTTGGTATGCAGGGCTCTAAAGTGTCCAATTCAATAGTGTCATCCTCTTTACATTTTGCATTTGTTTTCTTTGATTGATCTCCTTGCTGGTTTATATTTGAGTTAGAGAATAGTGGATTTTCCTGCTCATTCTCTTCCTTTATAGATCTGTCAACACTTAAGATAGATTCATTAAAGACAACATGTATAGATTCTTCAATCTTCAAAGTCCTTTTGTAAAAGATACAAAAGGCTTTGCTAGATCAAGAATATCTAATAAAAATGTCTTCATTAGATTTAATATCAAATTTATCTAAATTATCTTTGCCATTGTTATGAACAAAGCATTTACAACTAAAAACATGAAGGTGTGATATGTTAGGCTTCTTTCCATAATAGAGTTCATAAGGGGTTTTGTTTAAAATAGGTCTAATTAGAATTCTAGTTAATATATAGCATGTAGTGTTTACCGTATCAACTTAAAAGGATTTAGGAAGGAGGCTTTTTATTAATATGGTTCTAGCCATTTCTTCCAATCATCTATTTTTCCTCTCAACAATACCATTTTGTTGAGGGGTTCTAGGTGGTGAGAAGCTATGGTTTATACCATTTGCTTCACAGAAACTGGTACAGTCCTTATTTTCAAACTCTCCTTCATGATCACTTTTGATATTTAAAATGGAGTACCCTTTTTGGTTTTGAATTACATTTGAGAGCTTTTTAAAGGCTTCAAATGTATGACTTTTGTGGGATAAAAATAAAGTCCATGTAAACCTTGATTAGTCATCTACAATCACAAAGATATAAAGGTTTCCTCCATGACTTTTAATTCTAGATGGACCAATTAAGTCCATGTGAAGTAAATCTAGAGATTTTAGAGTTGAAACAATGTTTTTAGATTTAAATAAGGACTTTACTTGCTTCCCTTTCTAGCATGCATCATATATCTTATCTTTAGTGTAATTTAATTTCAACAATCCCAGCATTAGGTCCTTTTTAGAAATCTTTCCATTAATATCCATGTTGGTGTGTCCAAGTCTTTTATGCTAAATCCATGAGTCATCATTGATACTAACCAAATAAGTGAAATCTAGGTTTGATTCTGAGTCAAGATTTATCATGTAGATATTTCTAATCCTACTACTTACCAGCTTAACTATTTATTATTGTTGTTTATGACTAAGCATTTATTTGAATTGAAGATTACTTGGTTTCCTTTATCACAAAACTAACTAATACTAAGTAGTTTATGCTTAAGACCTTCTACAAATAACATATCATCAATGAAACAACTTGGCAATTTACCAAACCTGCCAATACTTTTCACTTTACCTTTAGCATCATCATTAAAAGTTACTTTACCTCTTGTTATTTTGTGTCAAGGAAATAAACTTGTCCTTGTTTCCTATCATATGACATGAATAGCCACTATCAAGGAACCATAGATTGATCTTATGTCTCCTATATACTTGCAAATCAACAATTACACTTGCATTTGTGGTACCTAGAAAGTCATGGGTCCAAATATGTTAGTAAACATAATAAAGTTTCTAATGGAGGTAAGTGTTTTTGGTATCCAAACTAGTTTCTCATTAGGTTTCAACTTATATGTACCATTTCTATAAGGACAATGCTTAATATGATGTCACTTTTGATTGCAATAAAAGCATGTAATATGACTGAATTTTCTATTAGACTTGATAGTTTTTGAACTTTTATTTGATTTTCTCTTGATTTGCTATCTAAATCCTAAACCTGATTTGTTTTGAAAACCAGTTTGATTTTGTAGCATATCATTCAATCTCAATTTGCTATTTGTGAAATCATGTAAAGCTTTGGTCAATATATCAATCTTAGATTTGTAAATTTCACATTGATCACAAGCTTTATCTTCACTTAAAACTTTTTCAGCTAAATCATACAAATCATTTTTCTCTTTCTCAATTTGCTGAATTTTTTCAAGTAAGGCTTCTTTTTTTACTCTAGCATGTTTTAAATCTTTCTTAGCCTTTTTCAAAATATCATATAACTCTTTATACAAATCATCAGTTTGATCATCATTAGTAGAGTTAGATTCACAATCACTGGAATAGTTATCAATTGAATTAAGCTCATCTCTAGAGTAAAAGAAGGACTGGTTTCTAAATACCTCATTTTTATCATCAATTTTGGACATGAGGTAGAGAAGTGCCTCTTCTTCTATTTTTTCTTCTTCATCTCTAGATTTAAATTATTCATCATCCCAAATTACCAGATTGCCTTTCTTGAAAGTTAGTTTTCTCTTCTTTCTCTCATTCTCAAGCTATTTCTTCAGGAATATTGGATAATCTAGTTTAAAGTGTCCCAATTTTTTGCATTCAAAGCATGTAGAATTGTATGAGGAACTCTCTTCATTTTTGTTTTGATTTTTCTTTTGAGGAACAAGTTTCCTTTTTTCCTTATTCCTCTTTTCTCTTAGGAGTTTCTGCAACTTTTTGCTTAGGAGTGCCATTTAATCTTTCTCATCAGCTTCTTCATTAGTGTCAAACTCCTTATCATCTGTTTCAAATGATTTTGCAACCTTAAGTGTAAGAGTTCTTTTGTTGTTGTTATCTCCATTTTTCTTATATCTCTTCAGCTCTAATTCATGCTCTTTTAGGTTTTTATAGAGCTCTAGGATTGTTGGCATCCCTATATTTAGTGATTCCTTTATAGCTATCATATTTGGCTGCCATTCTTTAGTAAGAGATCTTAGGATTTTATGGAATAAGTCTACATTATCAAAGGTTCTTCTAAGCAACATCAAATGGTTAGATATGGCAGTGGATGTTTGAATGAGATCTCTAATTGATTCACTCTCTTCCATCTTAAATATTTCATATTCAGATACTAACACATGCACTTTAAATGCTTTAACCTGAGTTGTGCCTCCATATGCTACTTTTAAAGTGTCCTAAATCTATTTAGCAATAGTGCAATTTGAAATGCTTTCAATTCATTAAGGGAAAGTGAGTTAGAAATAATCCATTTAACTTTAAAGGCAAGAAAGTGTTTTTTTCTTTCCTCTTCTATTCATAAGGACTTAGGCTTAGGTTTAACAACTCTATTTATTAATGTTTATGATGGATTATAACCATCCTTTATAAGTTCCCACATATCAATGTCAATTGCTTCAATAAAGTCTCTGATCTTTTGTTTTCAATAGGTATATTAATGTCTTTTAAAACCAGGTGGCTTATTCATGGGAGGACATTCAGGCAATAATATGTAGCTAGAATCAATTCTCTTTAAGAAAATAAAGAGTATCAAGAGCTAAAGCTCTTATACTAATTAAGGGTCCCAAAAGTACAAATCTTGCCCTATTTATGTTTGTAAAAATACGCTTTTGATTTGGAAATTGGATTCTTGTTCAACAAGATTTTTAAATGAGATTTTATTAGAAGATAAAGATAATATTGAAGTTACTAATAAAGTTAGGAATTCAATTAGCTATTGATCAAATTAAATAGTTTAACAATTAATAGAATTGCAATCAATTCATGAATGCAGTAAATTAGAATAATAGCATAACATTAGAAATATAGCACAAAAGAATATCAGAAATATAGAATGCAAAAAAATATAAACAAGAACACTAAGATTTTAAAGTGATTCAACTTCACCTGAAACCACAGATGAAGCCCACATCAACTAGATCAATTCTCAATTGGATGATCTCTTTTATTAACTATAATAAGATTTTAACTGGGCTCCTGAATAGCCAGTTCATACAACAAGATTTTACACTGGGCTCTTGTAAAACCTATAGATACAATAACACTATACCTTTAGCTTAATTATAATTAACCTTACAACTAATACAAGATGCAAGGGAATATCAACCTCTTCCTTATATCTCTAATTCCTATCAATCAAGAAATTACAATTAAAATTCAAGAAATAGAAGTTAGTTATACAATGCTAACAATTGAGATGAAAATCTCAATTAACCAGTTGTATTCTTCACAGATTTGATCCAAGATTGTAAATCAAAAGTGAATTGAAAAGATAGAATTTAGATCAAATGAAGTTTAGAAAATTTCTCTATTTTCACACTTTGAAAGTGTGAGAAAATTGAAAACTTTATTGTGTTGAAATGAGATGAAGACTATTCAAAGTTGCTGTAATCAACTTTTGAAAAATAACTAAATTTTTTTTATCTTGAATCGATTCATAGCAGTTATAACTAACTAATTGATTTGTGAATTGATTCAGCTTATAAAGATCATAAAGAAGTTCATGATTGAAGTGATGCATGAATTGATTTAGTCTTTAGTATAAAAAGATTGTGAATCAGTTACCTAATCAACTCAAAATATTTTCTAATGTTTTGATAAAACATTTTTCAAAAACTTTTCTTCATGAATTGATTTGTGAATCTATTCAAGTACGTTCCACAAAATTTCTTGTTTGAATCGATTCATGAATCAAATTACATAGTGAAAAATAATTTTTATAAAAATTCAACTTTATGAGAATGCATTAAAAACATAGTTAGAAAATATTTGTTTTAAACTTATTTCATTTGATTTATTTCTATCTTAGTTTAGCTATTTTAGACATTTACTTGGATAAAAAATGATTAGAACACACTTACAAAAGATCTTATAAAAATCAATAAACCCTAAGACTAGGTTGGATATCTTAATGTCTTGAATGTCACTTGATCAGCTTTAAGTCTGCAAAATGAACAAACACTTGAAAGCATACAATGAGATCATGACATTAAAGAAAATTATTTTTTAACATCAAAATTGAAAAAGATATGATAACTAGGCTAACAAAGTTAAACTCATTTATTAGCTTAAATTACAGGTTAATATGATCATCTTTGATACCATACTTTTGTTTTTTATTTTTGCCTTTTTTTGATCAGTATCATTTGGATAGTTGTTCAAGTTAGTAAAGTTACATCATGTAAAATTCACTTGTATCTACTCAAGGTTGTTGCCAAATGTAAATGGCACATAATAATAATGATGTTGCAATATTGAAGAATTGTTTCAAACTACATAGGTTGATTTCTTTCTAAGTGAGATACCTTATTTTAGTATTGTTTAACTTTTAACATTTCTTTCTTTTCTAGGAGGTTTTATGGGATAGTCTTCCAATCCCTAAAAGTGACGTAACATATGACATGAATTATGGAAAAATAGATGAATCTATCATTAAGAGAAAGATGTTGTTGACGCTTGAAGCCCAACTTGGCAGAGAATTAGAACATTGGAGGAGAAAGAAAACCATGGGTATTAGTTAGTCTTACAGATTTTTGTTAAGTTGTTTTGACCAAGGGTTTGGAATTTTAAATGAATGTTAAAAGAAAGAGTATTACTATTCAAAATGCTAATTTATCCAAATTTTCAAGTGTAGTTATATCTCCAATATATGAAGAGAAGCATGTTGATGATGGTTTTCTTTATGTTACCTATGGCGGCAAGAACACATTTGGAAGTTTGACTTCCACCTCCAGTAATCTCATGATTTCGCATAATGTTCTCTTATTGTCTTGTCTAATAGTTAAGTTATTATGATGTATTCATTTTATTAAGAACCTTATTGCATATCAATGTTATGTGCAGATGTATATAAATGACAAAGGCATGTTGAATGTTAGAAGTTTCCTTTTCTCTTTTTAATCGTGAGTTAGTTGAGCCATGCTAGGTTGGATTTTTTTTTTTTTTTTTTGCCTTTAAACCAATGACCTTGTATTATGTAATTTAATAATGATTGTTACTTGTTAAATGTCTTCATCATTTTTATTATATATATTTACAAGAATAGAAAAACATATGCCATATTAGACATCCCATAATTCAGAATTATTGATACATAAATTTTGTTATTGACCTCACCTGCATTTACCCACAATTAAAATTTCCATAGAAGACTAAAATTTAACTTCCATTAGTGGATTAATTTAACAAACACAACAACACATGGTGCTTCAAAACTTATTGCTATGTAGGGTACTACTTGTGGGCTACTTCTCAACACAACCATTCGACATAGATAAACCATATACATTATCATATCATATCATACATACTTTTTAGTTTAATCATTTTGATGTATAAATGGTTTGTAAATTACCATTTGATGTTAGCATATATGAGTTGTCTTAGAAAACTTGTGATGAATATTTTTTTGTATTCTTTTAATTTGTGATTTATTCAATCTACTTAATTTTATTTTTTTATTATTTTTTAAATTTTTGGAAATTAGTCATGTTTTCTTTTTATGAATATGAATTTAGTTAATTAATTAATATGATTTTAGCAATAAAGTAGGTCACATTACATATTAGTTTTGACTTATTTGCTTTTTTTAAAGAATAAAAAAACCTACTATTTGATTAGATTTGAATAATATATCCTATTATTTAATTGATAATTAAATTACAAATTTTATGATATCACAAATTTTTAAAGTTTAATTACCATTAAAAATTATATATAATTACCATATTCTTTGTCATGTTTAGTTGTATAAAAAAATAATTTCATTGATAAAACATTTAAACTAAAATTAATGACAATGTAATAATTAGGCAATAGTAAAATTTTGGTTGATATGATGAAATAAATGAATCATAACCAATTCTTTAATTCTTTAATGTGTCATTTATTATTGAGTAACACAAATTTAGTTAAGTGTAAATATCAATCTATTTAAGAAAAAAAATAAAGCATACCAAATAATATTTTTTATAATAAGATTCTTTTATGAAATTATATTACAAATAATAATTTCACAAAAGTAAATATTATGTATTTTTTAAATTTTTTAATGTCACTTTTTATACACTCTTACTATTGAATTTATTCATAAATTTAAAATTTCATGGCTTCTCTTTTTTTTACACTTTACTATCATTATACTATTGCACTTGTGTTTCTTAAAAATAATTTTTATATAGATTGTATGCTAGCAATGGAAGTGCTTCAATTGGAAAATTAAATTACAATAAATACACTTATGATAATTGGTATTATTTTTAATTATGTATGACATTATACTTCTTTGGTGGTCATGTATGGAATTAAATAGTTGGCAACAAATGTCCGACTAGCTATTATCAATATGTGACATGGTTTTGCATTAAGTCAATGTAGATACAAGTGCTTTTAAGTAATATTATATATATGCAATATGTGATTTCAATATAGTCCAACCAGTTCTAAACCTTAACCATATACTGCATTCTAGCTATGTTATGAATACTATGTTGCTACAGCAAACATTCAAAAGGACCATTAATCACCACACATGAAACAAGGCCCATTGAAACTCTCAATTATTAGGCCACTAAATTATCATGCCACCAACACCTAGATAACATTGTAGGGAAACCTACTTAAACACAAAAGAGATATGGACTACTAGTTTAGAAACAAACAAGTGGCAACCTAAACCTAACTAGTAGGTTACCTCAAAATAATAGCCTGATGTTATTAATTTATATATGGTGAAGCTATTAGCCTACTCATGTTTGTATTATTTAGCAATACAAATTATCTTCTCCTTCATCCCATTGTAGTCATCAAGGATAATGTCCAATGCTAAGCGCATTCTTTCATAACTCACTTTTAGCTAAAAGTATAAATAAATCTCAGTCAGAATACTAAATTGAGCAGCATTTCACCACATAAAATTGATGCTACTAAAAGCCAAAGACATTAAAATTACTCATTTGTGGCATTTACCACTATCTTGTGATATACTTATATAGGGTTTAGTGTCATCTAGCCTCCAACACACATTTTGTACTCATAGTTGCATATCATATACCACAAAATAGAAAATTTCCACTCACCATTGTCTTCATCAATGGTTATATCTGCCAGGACCAATATATTAGTATGAAATTTGTTTCTAGCATTCACAAAAATATTAAAAACAAATAAAACAAGCCATGATGTTTGCAAGTGAATGAAGAAAACAAGGACAAATATTAAAATACTTATTATCTTGTTTGGAAACTCTAAATGGAGTGGCAACTAGCCAAGTGAAAATCTCAAGTGGGGTTTCCTAATGAGTGTTGTGGAAATTAGTTGTCTTTCAAGAATGATTCTATGAAATTTTTTTGTTATGTGGACAGCAAAAAATTGTAATTAAAGTTAGTGACAAAAAGAATCATACATAACAATCAACTACACTCAACATTACATAATTAAGATCACTTGTCATTTATATCAATAAATCATGTCTGCTATCTTTTGTTGCAGCACCACAGTTTGATTTAAGGTAAAACAATTTCCCTTCAGTTAAGCAAAAACCAGTGGACATCGTCATTGTTAACAGGGATGAAATCTTCTCTAAGTTATTGATGCTATTAGAGATGATAGGACAAAATATCCTCTCATTGCATTCTCAACTATGAGCTTTTGGTTTAAAACTTGACGTTGCATCCATATAAAATAGTACTTAGATATTTCCTCATAAAAATATTACAATAGTCAACAAATGAGGAAAAAATGTGAAAATTTTCATGATTGATAACAGGGAATAAGTAATAATTATAAACCATTTGACTCCATCAAGTAGACATCAAATGAGTGATTCATCGAAAAAGTTGATTGAAAATACCAATTCGTAACCTTTACATTGCCTCTTTCCAAATATGTCATTTTACCGCCACCATCTTTGACACTTATGCAAAATAAGCAATACAATGCCATGAATAGTTGGAAATATGAAACTTAACATAAAAAATATTCATAATATAAGATCTAGTTCCGCTTCGATACCTTTTCATACACCTAACACAATGGAATCAAGGACAACATCTCATTTCTTGTAATTTGCCCAGCAAGGAAGAGAACCAAAAACTCACTACAAGCATAACAAATGGTCATCAACATAAGAATAAATGGCAAAAATTGAGTTTGTTAGGAAGAAAAAAAAAACTTACTCCTTCGATTTGAATGTATGTGGGCACTTTAGTATCCATCTAGGTAAATTTCATGCATTTTGTAGGATGGAACTCATTATTATCTTTCTTAGCTCCATTTTATGAGAGAAGAAGGAAGTGCATTGTGAAGGGTCTTTACCCATCTTCAGAATCTCATTACTGCTTTGTTTGTCTTTCCCTTGAATAGTTATTGAGCAAGGTTTGTACCTTTCTTAATCGCTTAAGCAAATTTCACCTTTCTCTATTTGATCTTATCAGTTGAAGTTTTGAAGTTCTAAAATTTTCTACTCTATAAAGTGTAAAGTGTAAGTGCAGTGTAATACTTATGATAGCTTAAATAAATAAAAGTACCATAACCCCATTTCTATAACTTAGCCCTTACTTGGCTAGTGCATTATGGAATGCTAAGTTTTTTTCAATATGCATTCATTTTTTGTGGCTATAAAGTGTTATTTCTTCCTTAATTGCCAAGCTCTGAATGTATAATGTCACCCTTTGTTTCACATTGGATTCCATTGTGATGTTTTGTTTCTTCCTAATATTATCCAATTGTGTCTCCATTTGGGAACAAATTTCTTTTGTTTCATCAAGCCTCCTAAACACCTTTGATTTGAACAACCTCAAATCATTTATTTTATCAATGACCACATGCCTCACATACATAAAGTCAACCCTAAGGGATGCTATAAAGGCCTTAAGCACATCAAGCCACAAAGATAGCTTTTGTGATGAAAACAGTGTCAAAGGGGTTAGTATTCATGCAATTGTTACATATATAAGCATAGTGTAAAATACCATACCTTCTTCGTGGACCTCTTTCTAGTCACCTCCTCAGGGTGTCTCCATTGTATGCAGTGAATTTACTAAGCAATTTATCCATGATGGTTACTGGATCTCCTTCATAGTTTTAATGGTTTGTTGGTGACAACACTAGTGGAATTACATAAAATTTTGTTGATTGTGATTTTTATTTTTCTAACTTTCACATGTAAAACAAGCTATAAAGAAAAATGCCACTATTAAATATAGGAGAAATTATAGTAAATCTTTTTACAAAGATTTTTTGCCTGAAGGTTTTCTTTCAAAACTATTTTTACATTATAAAAATTTATATGATTTCAATAATATCTTTCAAATTGTAAATCACATTAATACCTTTAGCTATCTTGATAATCCCTATTTAGAATTTAAGCGATTTCAATATAATTATCTTATGAAAATATTTCTCATATGGTTGTAATAGGGATGACAACGAGGTAGGACGGGGATAGATTGAACTTTCCCTATCTCACCTATGTAGTAATGCTCCTTGCACCATTCCTTGTCTTGTCTCCACATGTGGGATAAGCTGGTGCCCCATTCCAACAATCAGTGGTGCTTTGATGCCCTGTAAGAAAAAAAAATTCAAGAAAATATAACGAGTAAAATTTAAAATTTAAATACTTTCAATCCGCACATTATTAACAAAATATCATAATATAGATATAAAATCACACATAATGTCACAAGATCTGTTTAAAATTATATAAATTTGTTTAAACAATTTTG
Source organism: Saraca asoca (assembly GCA_026873985.1). NCBI lineage: Eukaryota > Viridiplantae > Streptophyta > Magnoliopsida > Fabales > Fabaceae > Saraca > Saraca asoca. The sequence goes on from JANHAO010003211.1 coordinate 23,949, forward strand.
AACTAAAGAAACAATCTAAAAGATAAGAAAAGAAAAGGAAATAATCAATTTTTTAATGTATTTTTATTAATTAAATAACTAAAAGATCAATAATATATATATATATATATTAGTTTATAAGGATAAAATAATTTCATATTCTAGGGGCTTTGCGGGCCAAAACAACTTAATATTATCTTGCTCTTGAAATTTGCATTGGATTAAAAATTTGTCCTGTGTCTTACCCTACAGGATAAGAATCCATATCATATCTACATCTCGTCAAGACAAAATCTACAAGATAAACCCCAAATATGAAACTTTGTCATCCTTATGTTGTTATTAAAAGTATGAAAAATATATTAAATTAGCTCAATAAATTTATTCATGTGCAATCCCTAGTTCTTTTTGCATCTATTCCTTTGGATCCTCTAAGATTTGTATCTAGGTTAGAAATTCATATACTCATTTAAATAATTTTAAATAATTACTTCATTTTCTATGTGTAATTGCACATAATATTGTTGGTTGCAATTTTTATTTTTTGACTTATTTTACATGAAAAGCAAGCTATAGAGATAACTACTCCTATTAATAAATAGGATAAAGTATAGTAAAATCATTTTACAAATATTTCTTATTTGAAGGTTTTCCCTCCAAAATTATCTTTAAAATTTTTAAAATTTAAAATCTAAATAATTTTAATACTATCTTTCAAATTTTAAATTAGTTTGATTACCGTTACCTATCCTAATAATCCCTATAGGAAATTTAGTTGATTTTAGATTGATTATCTTTAATTTACCCTTATTTTAATTAATTAATATAACTCTTGTAATAACATAGATCATATTAAATATTATAGAGTAATTTTATGCATATTTATCTTAAAAAAATAAATTTTATTATTTATAAATCTTAATTCTTAATTTATTTAATTAAAGGATAGTTTAATCTATAAAAAAAAATTATATTTAATAAGTTGTAACATTAATAAGCATGGTTTTGAAAATAGCCACACCCTATAGGGTTACGTCATATAATAAAGGGGAATGGAAAAAAAATTTATAATCATCTTTATGAACTTAAAACAAGAATCACATTTACTTATTTCATGATTGTTACTCATTAATATAAAGTGATTGAGTACTTATAATTTTAAGGTATTAGCAAAGTAAGAGAAATAGACAATAGTCATATTTTAACACAAATAAAATTAGAGTTGACTAAATCATTGGGGAATTCTATACTCACTAATGAGATAAAGATTGACTAATTCACTTAATTACAAAAACCAAAGGGTAAATATTAATGATTTAGAACACTTTATTCTCACTAATTACATACCAACTACTCATGATATTAGAGTTATACTATTAATGAGATTAAGATCAATCAACTATCCTAATCACACATTAAATTATACAATATAATGATCTTGGACAATCTAATATCAGTAACAAGGTAACTAGTACACTTGCATAAATCAAATAGTAAGCATTCAAACACTGGGGAACTATATTTTCACCAATCACATATGACTTTAAATTTTATCTATTATCAATATAAATCTATTTTAAATTATTATTCACCCATGCATTGTCATGTTACTAATCCTTTTACTATTGGTTCTAATTCTTAATTATTATTTTTTTTTAATGTTGTGCCATATTTTTTTTCCCTGATAATGCAAACATTTTTACTTGAACATTGAATTAAGTTTAAACTCATAACATATACATTAATAATAAGATTAAGATTTTGACCAATTTATAAGGAACACAATATCAATTATACATTTTAATGATATAAGATATTCTATCCTCACTAATCACATGCCAATGTGAGATCAAAATTGACTATTACAGTTAGTCTCACAAATCAAATTGAAGACTGGGTGTACCAGGAAAATATATTCACGCTAATCACTTACACAATACTCAGGACATTAATAAATAGTATATCTTGGTGATCTAGCACGCTTTACTACCACTAATCACATAAGAACATTAATGTCCTAATTGACTAGTTAGCCACATGAATCAAATAAGCGAAATTGGTACATTAGAAAACTTTATTCTTTCTAATTATATATATATATATATATTACCAATAAGATTAAAATCAACTAATTCACTTGAACACACATATTAATTTGTACATTTTAATGATCTAAGACAATCTTTTCTCATTAATTACACATATTATCGATAAGATTAAAGTTAATTAGTTCACAAAAATACACAAAGGAAAATGTAGAGTTTAATATAATTGGAAACTTTATTATCACTAAACAAACTACTATTGAGCTAAGTCACTGGTTTAGTACAGATTTGCGACTAATAAAATCTTTAATTTTTAAAAATCACAAACAATAAGTGCATCCTTAGTGTAGATATATGTGAGTGTGCACACACACATGCATTTTTTTTAAAATTTAAATATATATTTTATTGTAAAAATATTATTTTTTTTCGTATATAATAATTTTTAAACTATCCACCAAACTTGTATTATAGCTTAGTGAGTCAAACTTAATCACATATGCTTCAAATAAGTGGAATGCATATAACATAAATATTGTGTTTTATACACATAAGACATTGTGTAAAACGATTATATATGTAAGTAATGTTAGAATAAAAATTCAACATATATGGGGCCACACATGTAAACATTAAAATGTATGACCATTATTTAATAAGCCTAAATAAA
>JANHAO010003212.1:0-26635 GCA_026873985.1 Saraca asoca
TTTGCAAAACTCTCTGGATCAATAACAATGTGCTTCTTCATAGCATAATAAGATAGCTTACCATCAGCATCTGCTAAGTTAGAGTTAAACATTTTAACTAGTCTAGGATAGACTATTTCTTTGAAAATAATTTTTTTTCGAATTAATACTTAGCAAATAACTAATGCAAATGTGAAGTTTTAACTTATAAATCAAATCGCATGTCATAAATCAAATTGCTTATATATACTCATAAGTATACAAACACATGTATAATTTATTATTCTTTTATTTTTAACTTATAATGTTCTAAATTATCATGAATATCAGTTTGTCATTTCATTTCTAACATATCTTAACTCATTTCATTAAACATCTATCTGGCAAGGGCAGTATGGTACCATGGTTGCTTTAATACAATAGGTAGTGGGACCTTTAAGTCAACCAATTGTAATAATAAGCCATGACTTCCTTAATGCATTGCACAGTGGGACACTTTGTTTCACCAATCTTAATAATGAATAATGACTACCTTAATATCACATCTCAAAATTTGAGGGTGTAATTGGTATGAATCACTATGTGGTGACTTGCGAACCTATGAACATTTTCTTCTTAAAAATTCCTTATTTAAAATTATGAAAATATGTAGAAAGTATGATTTTGGACCCTTTCATCAAAAACTTATGATATGTAGAGTTTGTTTGGCATAAGTAGCTAATAGCTGATAAGTATTGTTAGTTATTTGACTAGTTGCTAGTTGAAAGTTAATAAGTTGCTAATTGTATTAGAATTATTTAGTAAAACTAGTTGTTGATCTAGTTTATAAGTATAAAATGACTTAAAAAGGACATATTAATATAATTAAATAATATGAGGAGTAAATTAATTTATTTTGATTTTAAGGCTAAAGTATATTGATTCAATTAAGATATTCAAAATAAAAATAAAATCATTTAAAATTTAATTAATTATATTTTATGACATCATGTATGTTATGGATAAAACTCAGTCTCACAATATGGGCTGAAGGCCTAGTGGAAGCTAAGTCTAAACTAGAGTACATTCAGCTTGTTAAGGATAAGAGTGTGAGGTCTCAACTCGCGTGCTCCAGAAATCATCCCTGCACAAGCTCACCTCACTGCAAGCGGGCTCATCCTCGATAAACAATAGACACAAACTTGTGAAGAGAAGGCACATCCCAGGCCAGAAGTTAAGCAAGATAGAGGTCCAGACATTGTAGAAGATTATACTGTCTTGTACATTTAATACTTGATGTAATAGAATTACAATTTATAATCATTGCATGTAACCTCTCTTCCTCTATAAATAAGGAGATCATTGTAAAGAGGAAGGGAGAGGCAAGAAATAAACCAAACTAGCACTTTGTAAAAATTTTTAGATAAATAAAAGCTACTGTGGACATAGGGACTGGTGCCACCCGATTTTAGCCGAACCACGTTAACAATATTACTCTCCATTACTCTTCTTCCTCTCCACCATCCTCATCACTTTCTTCATTTCTCATTTCATTCTATAGAAAGCAATTTGGGATTCAAGAACCATTCAGTTGACCAGGGCTTGACTCAGAACCAGATCCCACCGTCAACAATATATTATTTATTTACCCACTTATATTTATTTATTTATATCAAAATATTGGACATAAGTCAAATATGCAATAGTATGTGAATTTTTTTGTCCTTTTTGGCTTTTTAAAAAAAAGGTATAAAAAATAATATGATATTAGAAAAAATAAATTTTGGAAAAGAGCGTTTCTTATTAATTAGGATATGAGCTATCAATCAACAAAAAGAAGATAGATAAATTAGGAAAAAATAATTGAAAATTCTATTCTAATAAGTTATAAGTTATTTAAAGTAGATTTTTAAAAGGGAGTTTTTTCCTTAAAAATGCTAGTACACCAAATACCTTTAAAATATGAAAAAGAGCTATTTGACTAAGTCAAGAAGCTAAAAGCTAGCATTTTTTAGTGTGTTAAACACACACATACACCAAATACCTCTGAAATATGAAAAGAGCTATTTAACTAAGTCAAGAAGCTAAAGGCTAGCTTTTTTTAGTGTGTTAAACACACACATGAGATTTTCATAAAATCATTTTAAAATAAACAATTTCAAATTCCTTTGAAATAAATAAATCCTTTTTAAAAAAAATTATAACCCATAAATAAGGACCTTTTGTTTGGCTAGATGAACACTAATCACTAAAAATAGACCAAGAAGACTACATACCTGATATCAATCACATACAAACTAAGAACATCTCCTACTAGAGATGGCTTCTATAAATTCATTAACTTGAAAATTGTTAATGAATGTGATGAGTATAACCCAAGTATTTAATGAACAAAAATTACTAACTCATCTTTAGGTTGGAAACATTTTTAATCATACATATAAATATAATCCATATAATAAATAAGTATATAAATACATAAGAAATATCCATAATTCACATACATCTCCAAATCCTTTTTATCTTATTGTCCTTGTCTATATTTACTAACCATGATCCTACAATTACTACTATTGTATAATGATCATAAATTTGCAATGCATGGGCTCTTTCATGCTTTTGACCTTGCATGATGAAACATAAAAATTATACTAGCAATTGGTGGATCTATGGAAGAACAATGTCTATTGAATAAATCATATGTCCTTTAAGATATTAATAAAGTTCTTTGAGTTTTGTGTATGTCCTTTGGGATATTAATAAAGTTCCTTGAGTTTTGTGCCCTCTTATATTGTTCCATGAATCACAGGCAGCCACATGATGAAAATAGTTCCATGAATTTTATATCTACTAGTATATGTAGGTCTTCCAAGTCCCACCTTTGACATGTCAATTCTCACACACAAACATCTTTGAATCTTTTAAACACTTTTATGAATTTGCTATTGAAATCCTTTCTAATACCCTTGTTCACTAGTTTGCTATATCTTCCTAAATTATTTATGCTATCCTATCCTTTCTAATACATGATAAATGTGTATGAAATGAAGAATATATATATGTAAATATAATTACATTTTCTCAAGAAACACCTTTAATCCTCAAAAATCAATGTATGTTTAGAAACATAATGAAATACCAATTTAATGTAACAAAATAAAAATAACTTTAATGTAAAACAATAGTATGAATAAATAATTAGTTCTAAAAGAATTCATAGAAACATAAACAAAACATTTGATAATATATTTTGTAATAATACTTTTCCCAGAGTCCTTGTGAAATCATAAAAATAATTATTTGGAGAACCTAAGCATGAAATTGTAGAAAAAATGAACTTTTAATAAATTCCTTAAAAATTCACATGTTCTAAAAATAAAGAGAGACCTAAAAATAAAGATTATGCTTGTTTTTCCTTTTCACCATTTACAATAAATCATTCAAGCAATTGCATATGTAAACAAGTAGGAACACAATTTCCTAAAACCTAACTTAAGTCTAAAATCCCATTTTTAATCCTTCTAGTTATTCTATCTAATCATTATTAAATAAATTATTTAGGCCTAATGTTATCTACACTTTCTTTTAAAACTTATACCACTTAAATCCTTAGACTTAATTTTCCACTACCCAACATATCAAAATAATTTGGGTTAATTTCAAAAATAATATTCTTTATACGAAAGGGAGACAAAGGGTAGAATTTGCACTCACTTAGGACTTGCTTCATAGAGCCTATCTCTGCTAATTTTAGGCAGCCTTTGGCTGTTGGGGGAAAAACCCTACAACAACTAAAAAGAAGATCAAAACTAAAACCAAAAGAACTTAAGATAAGAAATTAGAATTTTTATGCCAAAAACCTTACCTCATGTTCACACCCTTGAATAACACAAACCAAAATCCTAATTTGTTAAGCAATGCTCTTTAGGGAACTACTTATTTACAAGTGAGGATTTTGAATTTTGCTAAAAGAGGAGTCTCCTTTTATAGCTTCATATGGCTTTAGGTTAACCTATTGTCCATGGCCAATTGACCTTGTGAAATTATACCAATCAGTTGATCGCCTCTTAAACTAGTCATTCGACTAATCCACCCTTGAAGACTAAGTTCATGGTTAACTAGCTATCCTTCCAAACTCATGTTAAGTTTGTGGTTAACTAGCTATCCTTCCAAACTCATGTTCAAGTCTAGTCATATTAACCCTAGTAGGTGTTACACATAATACAATGACTAGAGGGACTCTTAGGTCAACCAATCATAATCATAAGCAATGACTACCTTAATGCGATGAGTAGTGAGACCATTGGTTAAGCCATTCATTTTAATGGTATTATTTATATAGTGGGACCTTATGATCAACCAATAATATGTTAGTTACTCATATCAAATTTCTCACCATCCTTGCAAGATAGGTCAACATAATGCATACTAATGTTGTGCAAGTCAAGGGAATGAAGCGATGAGGTTATGTGGTCTTTAGCCATATTTTATCATATTTAATGCACTTCCATATAGTTGTGTCATCCTATAATATATGTGTTTCATGAGTCATTGACTATTATGGCTTTATAGTGATGAATAAATCATTTAATTCATCTTTCTAGTGAGCACTGATCTTCCCTTCTTTACTTTGTACCAATTATCATACAAAAATTATCCCCATACAGGGTTAAGTGTCCTTTGCCTAAATTATCATTCTATCCTTTCTAGGTTTATCAGTCTCTATCTTACTTCTTTACTCTACTTTATTTATGAGAAAAGTGAGATTTTCCAAATATCTTACTAAGACTAAGTTGCAACCCTATGCTAAGACATAAGCTAAGCCCACCCTTGCAAAATACATGTGATCACATATAATCATTCTTAATAATTCTACATTTATTCACAAGCCTAACCTTGATAATCCTATTCTTTTATCAAAGTCATTATTGATGCTCTTAATATTACAGAAAAACATTTAGGATAATTTGAAAACATAAATCTTTATAATGAAAATAAAGCTAGAAAAGTAGAAAACTCCCTCACCTTGGAGCCCTTCTTTAGTTTTAACTCTGGCCTTTGGTTGTTGGGAAAACACCTTGTAACAACCAAAGAATATAAAAGAAAACCAAAACTAAATATAAATAAGAACTTAAGGTAAAAAAATTAGCCTTTCCAAGCCAAAAAAATCTTATTTTAAGCTCATACTCTTGAAGAGCGCAAAGCAAAATCCTTCTTAGTTGAACAACATTATTTGGGAACTACACAATTCCAGATAATAGTTGTGATTTTCGTTGGGGATTCCCCTTATTTGAGCAACACTTGCAATTTGGTCAACTAGCCGATCAAGGTCCCAGGAACTTACCCGGCCCAAAGCCCTTTCTGAACTAGTCTTACGATCTTAGCCTAATCTATTTTGCAATCCTACAAATTCTAGTCTCTATCTAACACTAAACTAACCTGATCTAGTTCTGTCTAACTTAGGGGTGTCACAAATTCTCCCCTTTAGGCAATTTGTTCTCAAACTGATTGTTATAGTTTCCAAGTAATCAACATATATAACATATATGTAAACTCATAACATCTAAGGGCATATTTGGAAGATGTGATAGTATAGGATAGGATAAGATAAGGAAATATGATAGTATAGGATAGGATAATGAAAGGATAAGATATAATACTATTAAGTGTTTGATATATAATCACATAAGTAGTTTGATTGTATAAACCTACACTATCATTTTTTTGTTATCAAATATGTATATAACATGATGGTATTGAAAATTTTGTCTAGACAAGTTATCCTTATTCTTAAAAATAATTTATATTACAATTATTTTTTATTATTTGACAATTATAAACTTTTTTAATACTTATAATGAAATTTTTAAATAATAAATTAAATCAATTCTTTGCTTACATTTCTTAATATTTTTTCTTTTCAATCAACCACAATATGATGAAAGTACAGGAAAAACAAGAAAAAAAAGAGGAGGATAAGAAGTCAAATCAAAAGTGATGATTTGATTGCATCATTTGTGACATCCCAAAATCTAAGGGTATGATTGCCATAAATCATCCTATGGTTGATCTGCAAACCTATGAGCAATCTCTTACTAAACCATTTCTACATTCCCATATAGAATCTATTTCATACACATATATTATTATGGGTATTCTCTGGTATTCTCTAGTATTAGGCTAAAATGGTCCGGTAAAGGCCCAACTGGAAGCAGATCCAACCAAGGAGCCCAACTCGCCAACTTGCTAAAGTTGCTCGATAGAATCACACGCTCACTAAGGCATGACTTAGCTCACTCTACCAGTAGCTTACCCTATTCAAGCTCGCATCGCCAAGTGTGAGCTTGACCTTACCAGCCTAAAGTCTGTAGCGACCCCGAGCTAAGAGCCCTGGCTCACAAGATAAAGCACATCACATAACTTGGAGCTCGTTGAGAACGAGCGCCACATAAGAATGCATCAAATCTAATTCTTCTTGCACGGGCCTACCTAGAAAAAGCATTTTACTAAAGTCAACCAGTAGACTGCAGAAGCCAATTTGCAGGAGTTGCACTTGTCATTTACATTTATTATTTGATGTAATAGAAATACAAACTATGTAATTACACTTGCAACCTCCTCTCCTCTAAATAAGGGGAAGGAGCTCTCTATAAGTAGATCTGAAGCTAAAATACTATACTAAAACTCTACTAAAATTTCTCTATAAGCAATACAACAATACCATGGATGTAGGGATTGGTGTTGTCCGATTTTGACTGAACCACGTTAAAAACTCCATTGTGTCCATCTTGTTCTTTGTTTTTTGTTATTTGCTATATTTGTTAACATTCACACAACTAAAATGTAGTTTGGGTCCACAAGAACCCCTCAGGTTGATTGGATTTAGCAGAACTGAAATCTACCATCAATATTTTGGCACGCCCGATAAGACACATCTATTTTCTAGTTAATCTCTTATATTCTAGTTGATCTCTTGTGTAGCTGTAATGGCAAGAGGAAGAGTCACTAGAGCCTCGAATGCATTGGTTCACCCCTTGGATGGTCATGTGTCTACAGCAGACCCTTCCATCACTCCTATCACTGGTGTCATAGTTGGCTTGCCTCCAACCAGCTCTTTTCAAACTGCTACTTTTGCCAATGGCCCCGATGGAGTACAAGCTTGGCTTTAATGCTAGAAGAGGCTGGAGAATATGATGGGATAACTAACTTAAGCAATCACCATGCTAGTACAAGTGCAAGCTCAAGTTTTGCAAAGGCAGAACAAAGCCATTACACTTGGGAATATTCCCTAGCAGTAGCAAGCTGGATGTTCGAGTAGAGCTAATCAATCTTCAAGTCGCTACTCGCAACAACAAACTCCATGTCATTGGTCTCACGACCAAGAGAGTCAAAGGGACAACAATCTTCCAGCCAGTGATCTGGGGTGCAGGACCCACTGATGGAAGAATTGTATCAAAAAATGAACTAATTGGAAAAACATCTTCAAGCTCCCAACGACCGAGCATGCTATGAGAATAGGTCATTGTTCTCTATAGAGATCAAGGCTTAGCCCCTTCCCCTCAAGCTCAAGGTCCCTGTGATTCCATTGTACGACAAGGACACTAATCCTTATGACCATCTAGATGCATTCAACATTCAAATAGATTTGTAAATAGTCGATCCTCTGGTTAAATGCTAAGTTTTCCCAGCTACTCTAGGATGTGTACCTTGAGCCTGGTTCAGAAGTCTCCTAGCTCGCTCAAATATACAGCTAGGAAGAGTGCTAATAGAAATTTATTAGTCAGTACCGAGTGCTAAAGAGACAGCTCATGCCCCTACAACCTTATGATGGTCTTTCAGCGTAAGCATGAGTCACTAAAGGATTATATTACCAGGTTCAGGCTTGAAACCAACTAGATAGAGAATCCATCTGAAGAAATCATTTTGGCAACAATCTCTGTGGGACTCCACAAAGATAGAAAGGTGTATAAAAGTCTATACAAGTCCCCAATGAAGGATTTGACTGAGTTTTATAAATAAGCTGCCAAGCAAATCAAATGAGAAGAAACATTTAGCTCAAGAAAGCCTGATTGGAAGGACAAAAAGGATAGCTCAGCCCATAATAAGAAGAGGGGCAATGTGGGCCAAGGTGACCACTTTGGTGGGCAAGCCAAGAAGAAGTCCAATGAGCCCAAGGGCGAGCAACCTTAGCCTCCAGGTTACCATGATCATTACAGCATCCTATCAGACTCCCAGGATAGGATATATATGACAAAGAGGGATCAAGAGGATTTCGGGAGGCCTAGACCTTTGAAGGTCCCTTTTAGGCAAAGGAACAGAGAAGAGTTTTGTGTTTACCATAATGAGGTTAGGCACAGTACTTCAAATTGTCATAACTTCAGGGATGCAATCGAAGATCTAATCAAGAGAGGTCACCTAAGAAAGTATGTGGTGTGACTTACAAGGTAGTGACCTTAGCATCCCCAATGAGATCCCCATCAAGAGTAAGGGGGCTTAGTTAGAATTATACATTGATGATGTATTATAATTTGGGAGCTAGTGTTAAAGCTTCTCTCTTTGTCTCTGCTGAAAGAAACTTTGTTTTACTAATTGGTCTAACCCTAAAATGACCCCTTCATTTCAATATTTAATTCACTCCCTGCTATCAAGTGTGCACAATCCTCTGAACTCATATATGATAAACTCTCTTAAGCATAATGCACAGACTCTTTGCTAACCATGACCTCTGGTCTGGTTAAGGTGCTGTGGTGCTAAAAATATCCACAGAACTTTGCCAATTGCAACCTCTGGTCCAGTTGAGATGCTGTGGTGCTAAAAATATCCACAGAACTTTGCCAATCGTGACCTCTGGTTTGGTTGAGGCACTGTGGCACTAAAAATAACCATAGAACTTTGCCAATCCTGATCTTTAGTCTGGTTGAGGTGCTGTGGCACTAAAAATATCCAGAGAACTTTGCTAATTGTGACCTCTAGTTTGGTTAAGGTGTTGTGACACTAAAAATATCCACAAACTCTTTGCCAACCATGACTTCTAGTCTAATTAAGGCATTATGGTGCTAAAAATATCCGTAGACTCTTTGCCAACCATGACCTCTGGTCAATTTGAGGTGCTGTGGTGCTAAAACTATCCATAGATTCTTTGCCAATTGTGACCTCTGGTCTGGTTGAGGCACTGTGGTGCTAAAAATATCCACAAACTCTTTGCCAACCGTGACCTCTAGGCTGGTTGAGGTGTTTTGGCCCTAAAAATATCTAAAGACTCTTTACAACCTCAACCTCTGGTTCGGTTAAGGCACTGTGGTGCTAAAAATATCCACAGGCTCTTTGCCAACCATGACCTCTAGTCTAGTTAAGGGTGGAGATGCTCAAAATAAACTTATTGGCCAATTGCAACCTCTAGTCCAATTAAGGCATAGAGACGCTCAAAATAAACTTAACTAATTACGACCTGATGCTCGCAGCTCTCATGCAATATAATGTTCATCACTCTCATGTGATCTATTTTTACATTACTCATCACCGAAGCATTTTCTAGACATTTTGTTTTATTATGATTTGTAGGAATCTATGTTTTCATCTATGACATGTAGAATATTTAGCACAATATACAAGAATCATAAAGAATAATTCTTTCATTAAAAATCCTCAATAAGGCAAATTTACAAGGTTCAGAATACAAAACAAAGCAATCCTACAGCTATTAGATTCTAAAAAGAAGGCCCACCACCAAGAGACGAACTCCTACTAATAGGGAGACTAAGAGGCACATTAGATCCCTAACTTTCTTCTTCCAGTCATCCTCCTTAGTAGTAAGCTCCTCCTCAGCCTCACTTTGAATGTTGAGAAGTCCAAAAAGGCACACCAAAGTGGCTGAGAAGGAAGAACACCATGGCATCACTATGAGGAAATAAACCAAGATCTACATAAGATCTTCCCTCATTCTCAGAGAAGTAGAATGCCCTAAAAGGTTTCCTCTGTAGTAGAACATGCATATCTCTCCAGAAAAGCATATCACCATAAATACGGGAGGCTTATCTGAGGCACCCATCATATCACTCAATCAAGAAGGAAAGAAAACTTCATCTATCTTAAATAGGACCAACTTGGTCTCACCAAGAAGTCCAGTAGAACTCCCAACTACCTTCATTGAATGCCTTGGAAGGAAACGAGGCTAACTTGCCAATGGGTATGAGGCATGTATTAGAGAAGGTATGGCTTGGAACAGATGAAATGATAGATTGACCATAAACTCTTGACCGCACAAATAGCAAATTATAACTCCCAGTTCATAAAGCAAACTTAGAGTTGGGGGCTTATGTTATAGGTATTCTCTGGTACCAGGCTAAAATGGGCTAGTAAAGGCCCTATTGCAAGTAGATCCAACCAAGGAGCCTAACTCACCATCTCACTGAAGTCACTCGATAGAATCATAAGCTCGCTAAGGCATGACTTAGCTTGCTTTGCCAGTAACTTGCCCTATCCAAGCTCACATCACTAAGTGTGAGCTCGACCTCACTAGCTTAGAGTCTGTAGTGACCCTGAGCTAAGAGCCTTGGCTCATGAGATAAAGCACATCACATAACTTGGAGCTTGCTAAGAATGAGCACCACATAAGCATGCATTAAATCCAATTCTACCTGCATAGGCCCATTGCAGAAAGTATTCTACTAAAGTCAGCCAGTAGTTTGTAGAAGCTAACTTGTAGGAGCTACACTTCTCATTTACATTTATTATTTGATATAACAGAAATACAAGCTATGTAATTATACTTGTAAACTCCTCCCTTCTATAAATAAGGGGAAGAAACTCTCTATAGGTAGATCTAAAGTTGAAATACTATACTGAAACTTTTTTAAAATTTCTCCATAAGTAATATAATAATACCGTGAGTGTAGGGACTGGTGCTGCCTGGTTTTGGCCGAACCACATTAAAAACCCTATCATGTCCATCTTGTTCTTTGTTTTCTATTATTTTCTATATTTGTTAACATTTGCACAATTGGATTGCAATTTGGTTCCATAAGAACCCCTCAGCTTGGCTGGATTTGGTAGAACCAAAATTCACTGTCAACATATATCAATTCAGATAAACATGTAATCATATAGTGAAACAATTCCTAAATGCTAACCTGAATCTACCTTTCCATATATATTCTAGCCTAAGACCAATTTTATCAATTCTTTCATTCTGGGTCTAATCCATGATCTCTTATTTGCAATATTTTTAGCCTATTTCTTATAGATTATTTCTTTAACTATATTACCCATATCTAACAATCAAAAAGCATTTGGCAATTTTCAAAAATATAACTTTGTATGAAAAAGGAGCCAAAAGGGCAAAATCCCACTCACCCGATCATATGGATTCTCCACATCATGCTATGCATGAGCCTATTCCTAGTATGACATATAGGCACTAGCCTAGGATTAAATGCAATTTGAAAAGAACTCTGTTAAAGGCAACCTAGCCAATTAATTATGATATAAAATGTAAGGATGAGATTAATGGAAAATAGAAATGTGATTTGTTCAATTGATTTTACCTCTGATTTATTTTTCATATAAAAAATTGCACTAAGGCTTCTTCCTAATTAGGTTTTAGCTCTGGTTGATGCTTAACAGCACTAGGATTTTGAGACATTGAATTTGGTATGTTGGGGTTTTGTCTAACCTGGCACCTATCAATCAACTACTCTTTAGGAATCAGTCGATTGACTGGTTCTCCCTTGAAGACCATGCCTATGGTCAATTGGTTACCCTTCTAGACTTATGTTCTAATTTAGTCAGGTTAACCCTAGGGGGATGTTACATCATCCAAAAATGTGGGAATGATAAACATAGTTAAGGGTAAAGTGAGAATGATAAATTTTAATTGGACAAACTATGATAGAGGCATGCTTCAATTGATAAAGCCAATATCATGGTTGCTAAAGATTAAGTGATATAAATATATGTTAAGAGTATAGTGGGAAAGATAAATTTTACTCTGATCCTATCCTATTGTAACAAGTCCTAAGGCAGAGTATTAATTTATCTTGTGTTGACTATATAAAATAAGTAAATCATATTACATTATACTATCCTATATATGCCCCAAACAATTGTTAAACCATGATAGCATTTACTTATACTATCATGTTTCTCTTATACAATTCACCAAGGGAGCCTTAAGCACATATGATTCATTCATTTTAGTTATAGCACATATAATTTTCATGTCATATTTTAAACCCCCTCATGTGTCTCATAAACATTCATGTCACATTTCATTCATGCACATACTCATGTGATTCTATCTATGAAATCTAACCTAAGAAGTCTGGGCTGACAAATAGCTAACCTTAATTCCAAAGTGACTTCTTCTTTCTCATTTGTGTGTCACAGGACCTTGATTGAAGAGACATCATTCAACCACAATCACTTAATCTATCTATCAAGGATAGCTATAGGCCTAAGCTCATAGGTCATTTTTGGCCTCAGATCATCCAGAATTTGTAGTAGTACATGGCTATTGTCTAGTACATACCTCCTAAGCATAGAGACATGAAAAGTTAAATGAATTCCCTTCAACTCTAGAGGTAGATCTAAACAATATGCAACAACTCTTGTCCACTTGAGAATATGGTAATGCCCAATATAATGTGGGCTAAATATGCCTTACTTTCCAAAGTGCATTACTCATCTCATAAGGGATATCTTTATAAATACTTGATCCCTATCCTAAAAATCAAGCAGTCACCTCCTCTTATCAATATAGGCTTTCTATCTACTCTAAGCTATTAGTGTTGGTCTCAAAATTTACAATGATCTTTCCCTTATTTGAAAAAGTATATGCTCTTTTTATTTAATTTGGATTCTAGTTTACAAGATCTATCAAAGAAGCTCTATTGGATAATTAAGAGCTAATTGAAGTTACTGAATTGATATATTAGGATTCAAAGTTACAAAATTATATATCAGACTTTGATTGGATAGAATTTGTATAAACTAGAAATGTTGTATAGCAAAGATGCAGTAACAGAATTTATGCAGAGTATTGTAGCAAAATTAAATTGTGCAGAAATGTAAAGAAGTGACACCAAGATTTATAGAGTGGTTCAACTTCAATTGAAATTACAGTTGAAGCCTACATCCACTAGATCAATCCTCAATCAGATGACCACTTTTATTATCAACCACAAGAATTAAACCGGTTCCTGTACACTAGTTTACACAAGACTTTCCATGCTTTTTACTAACCTATTACAGCACAAGATTTTAACTAGGCTCTTACCAACCTATTATACAAAAATTCTCTAATCTTCTAAAACTATGATCAACCTCATAAGCTAGAAGATTCTACCAAGAATTCATAGCACCTCCTTCAAATTGTAATCAACCTCACAATTTTAGAAGGATGCAAAAGGAAGATCAACCTCTTCCTTTGTATCTAGATTCCTAATAAACCTTAGAAATCTAAAAACCAAAGTCAAGAATAGGGTTAGAAATATAACACTATTGTTGAGATGAAAATCTTAAACATCTAGTGTGTGATCTTAACAAAATTGATCTAAGATACTTAATCAATTGAAGTTTGAAGAGGTAGAATTAGATCAATTGAAGCTCAGGTTTTTCTCTCTGCTTTCACACTTAAAGTTATGAGAAGCTGATATAAGAACTCTGGTATTAAAATAAGGTGAAGGCTATTTATAGTTATTGTAATCAACTTTTGAGACATAACTAACTTTTAGGTCTTGAATTGATTCATGATTCGATTCATAGTGGTTACCAACTAATTGATCGATTTATGAATCAATTTGTTTATGAAGACCATGAAGAAGTTCATGATCGAATCGATGCATGAATCGATTTAGCCCATTATGAAAATAAGTCATGAATCAATTGCATAATCAATTTAGAGAATTTTTCTAACTTTCAGTAAAAGCATTTTTCAAAAATTTTTCCTTATGAATCAATTGCTAAATCAATTCTCACAAGATTTTCTATATAAATCAATTCATGAATTGATTCACAAAATTAAAGATAGTTTTTATATAAATTCCACTTGTGAAAAGCTATTTGAAAATATAGTTAGAAAATATTTGTTTTAATCTCATTTTAATTGATTTATTTCCACCTCAAGTTAATTATTTTTAGAAACTTATTTTGATCAAATTTTATTAGAACACACTTACAAAAAAATCCTAATGAAATCAATAAAAATCTTATGTCTAGAGTGGATCTCTTGAGTAAACTTTGATCAACTTTGAACCTATAAAACAATAAACACTAAAAACATATAGTTAGTTGATCAAAATTGTTTTCAACATCAAAACTAAAGGCTATGTGATAGCATTGCTAATCTCCCCATATAGATGTACCAAGGCTAACAATCTCCCCTTTTTTATGGTGGCAAACAATTTTAGATGATAAGTTTAAAGTTAACAATCTAAAAAGATTTTGAGGGTCAACAAAAAGTTTAAGATAAAAATCTTCTTTTCCTCCCTGTCTTTCATGTAAAATTTCATACTTCTCCTTTTTGTGTAAAGTGTTGTTACTTTCCATCTAAAATCCCATAGTTCTCCCCCTTTTGGCATATAAAAAAGAAATAGTGCATCCATAAAGTAAAGTAGGGAAGAAATATTAGAATTTAGAATCTAGTTTGAACAAAATATATCCATTGAGCTAATTGCTCTTCTATGTTGTTAAAAAATTGTGTTTAAAATGAATGATTTTAAAATTTTAGATTTGTTGCATGAATTGATTCATATATCCATTCATCAAGTCTTGAATCAATTCTAGAATTGATTCGTGTAGCTAAATAAAAATTTTCAGAAATTTTTGAACATTACCAAAATAGTGAAAAATTTTGTGAATTAGTTCTTGAATTGATTCATAGTGTAAATTTTTGAGCCATGAATCAATTCAAAAACTCTCAGAAAACATAGAAAAATTTGAATTGATTCAAGACTCGATTTAGAGAGTCTTGAAATCAGTTTTCATACAATTTTATTCCAAAAATGCTAACAAACTTATACCAAATGGTATATGTATTAGCAGTAATCAATTCAACACAATTTATACCTCAAATCTCATATAGGGTACCTACAAAATAAACTTAGAAAAATCTCCAATTCCTAAGTTAAATTTTGCAAAGTAAACATAATCATGTATAAGAGATAGAAGCATCAAAGTATAAAGGGCGTTTAACATTTTTGGTTATGTGGTGAGAGCAACTGCTATCTAACAATTATGAGTTGCTTCTTTATCTCCCACAAACTTGCAAAACAGAGTTTATACTTGCATAGATGGTACCCAATGGATCTTGGGTTCATATTTGTTAGTAAACATATTAATATACCTTTTAGGTAACCATACCTATTTTTTATTTTATTTCAACATATATATACCATGTCTATATGTATAGTGTCTACTATGGTGTCCTTTTTCATTGCAATAAAAGAAAGTTATATTAGTAAAGTTTCTTTTGTTAGATATCCTTTTATGTTGCTATATATATCCTAAACTAGTCTTATTTTGGAAAGCTTTTTGATCCTGTTACATATCATTGAATCTTCTATTACTATCAGTGAAACCATGTAATGCTTTTGTCATTGTATCTATCTTAGATTTATAAATTTTACACTAATCACAAGCTTTTCTTTCATTTAACTTTTGAACTAAGACATTTAGGTCATTTCTCTCTTTTTCTAACTGTCTAGTTGTCTTAAACAGGTTTTCCTTTTCAATTTTAGCCTATTTCAACTCTTTCTTAGCTCTTACTATTGAATTATAAAGCTCTATGCACAGATCATCATTTTCATCATCGCTAGAATTAGCTTCATGCCCACTATTTTCATCATCAGTGCAATAGATAAATTGATCTCAAAATTTATCATTACTAGAAGTAAAAAAGAAAGATTTATTATCTTATTTCTTACTGTCTTCATCATGTCTAGCTATGAGGTAAAGTAATGCTTCCTCTTCTATTTCTTCTTCTTTTGAATCAACTTGCTCATCATCCCAAATAGCTAGATTGCCTTTCTTGAAAGATGATTTCCTCTTCTTTCTTTCATTTTTAATTTGTTTCTTTAGATATTCAAGAAAGCCAAATTTTATATGACCTAGCTTCCTACATTCAAAACAAGTTAGATTGGTGTCTTGATCATTCTTATTTTGTTTCCTTTCTTTCGAAACTGCTTTCTTCTTCTCTTTGTCCCTATTTTTCTTGATTAGTTTCTATAGATTCTTGTTTAATGAGACTATATCAACTTCTTCATCTCCACTTTCATTACTGTCTAATTCATCTTCATCATCTAATATCTTTGTAGCTTTAAATGCCAAAGTTTTCTTCTTTTTATCATCATCATTTTTCTTATATCTCTTTAGTTCTAGTTCATGCTCTTCTAAGTTTCTGTAAAGCTCCTGAATTGTTGCCATCTCCATCTTTAGTGATTCCTTGATAGCTATCACTTTAGGCTGCTATTCTTCAATTAGAGACATCATAATTTTGTGCACTAAGTCTACATTGTCAAATGTCCAACCAATAAGCATAAGATGGTTAGTTATAGTAGTGAATCTCTGAATAAGATCCTTAATGGATTCACCTTTTTCTAATATTTCATATTGAGAGATTAACACATGCACCTTTAATGCCTTAACTTGTGTTGTGCTTACATGTGCTATTTCTAAAGTATCCCATATTTCTTTAGCAATAAAACAATTAATAATTCTCTCATATTCATTAAGTGACAGTGAGTTAGATCTTTCTCTCCTTTTCAATCCGTAGTGACTTAGGTTTGGGTTGTGGAATCCCATTTATTAAGTGTTTAGGTGGATTATATCCATACTCTACAATTTCCCACATATCAATATCAATAGCTTTAATAAAATCTCTAATTTTTTTACTTCTAATAGGTATAGTGATGTCCATTACAACTAGGGGATTGTTCAAGAGAGGACAATCAGGGAAAAATGTAAAGCTAGAATCTATATTCTCTTTGAAAATAAAAAAGTATTAAGAACTAAAGCTCTAATACTAATTATTGGCCCAAAATTTTTAGTGATCTTTCCTTTATTTGAAAAAGTATATCCTCTTTTTATTTAATTTGGGTTCTAGTTAAAAAGATTTATCAAAAAAGCTTTATTGGATAATTAAGAGTTAATTGAAGTTACTAAATTGATATATTAGAATTCAAAGTTGTAGAATTATATATCAAAATTTGATTGGACAAAATTTGTAGTAACAGAATTTATGCAGAGTATTGCAACAGAATTAAATTGTGTAGAAATGTAAAGAAATGACACCAAGATTTTTAAAGTGGTTCAACTTCAATTGAAAATATAGTTGAAGTCTACATCCATTGGATCAATCCTCAATCGAATGACCACTTTTATTATCAACCACGGGAAATAAATCAGGCTGCTACACACCAGTTTACACAAGACTTTCCAGGCCTTTTGCCAACCTATTACAGCACAAGATTTTAACTAGGCTCTTGCCAACCTATGATACAAAAATTCTCTAATCTTCTACAACTATGATCAACCTCATAAGTTAGAAGATTCTACCAAGAATTCATTGCACCTCCTGCAAATTGTAAGAAACCTCATAATTCTTGAAGAATAAAAAGGAAAGATCAACCTCTTCCTTTGCATCCAGATTCCTAATAAACCTTAGAAATCTAAAAACAAAAATCAAGAATAGGGTTAGAAATACAATGCTATTGTTGAGATGAAAATCTCAAACATCTAGTGTGTGATCTTCACAAAATTGATCCATGATCCTTAATCAATTGTAGGTTGAAAAGGTAGAATTAGATCAGTTGAAGCTCAGTTTTTTCTCTCTAGTTTCACACTTGAACTTATGAGAAATTGATATGAGAACTCTATTGTTGAAATGAGGTGAAGGCTATTTATAGTTTTTATAACTGACTTTTGAAAAATAACTAACTTTTAAGTCTTCAATCAATTTATGAATCAATTCGTAGTGGTTACTGACTAATTAATTGATTTGTAAATCAATTCACTTATGAAGATCATAAAGAAGTTCATGATCGGATTGATGCATGAATTGATTTATCCCATTATGAAAATAAGTCATGAATTGATTGCCTAATCGATTTAGAGAATTTTTTTATAAATTTTGGTGAAAGCATTTTTTAGAAACTTTTCTTCATGAATCGATTCTCACAAGATTTTTTATATGAATTGATTTGTGAATAGATTCACATAGGAAAAAATAATTTTTTATACAAATTCCACTTGTGAAAAGTTATTTGAAAACATAGAAAATATTTGTTTTAAGCTTATTTTATGATTTATTTCTACCTCAAGTTAATTATTTTTAGAAAATTATTTGGATCAATTAGAACACACTTTCAAAAAATCCTAATGAAATAAATAAAAATCTTATATCTAAAGTGGATCCCTTGAGTAAACTTTGATAAACTTTGAACCTACAAAATAATAAACACTAAAAACATATGGTTAGTTGATCAAAATTGTTTTCACATCAAAATTGAAGACTATGTGATAGCAATGCTAATCTCCCAATATAAATGTAGCAAGGCTAACAATTAAGAGTTTATATATGATAACCTAAACTTTCTCCAAACCATCATGAACCAAATCTGACCTAAATTACATCTTCACCAATCTTGAATGACCCAACTAGTGTTCTGTATTTCCTTCTATAAAGTGCCTCAAAAGGCACAATCTGGATATTGGTATGGAAACTATTGTTGTAGACAAACTCCACAAGGGGAAGTTGTTCGATCCAATTCCTTGAGAACTATAAGAAGCATGCTCTCAACATGTCTTCCAATACATGCATGGTTTGCTTAGACTACTCGTTAGTCTAACGATGAAATGCCATGCTGAACTTCAATTGAGTTCCTAATGCTTCTTGAAAGGTTTGCCAAAATCATGACATAAACTAAGTCCTTCTATCTAAAATGATTGAGATCGGTACTCCATGAAGAGATATGATTTCATTTAAGAAGATCTTAGAATATTGCTTAGCATTATAGGTGACTTTCATTGGAAGGAAGTAGGTTGTCTTGGTTAACTTATCTATGATGACCCAAATTGAGTTATGCCCTTTTGTGGACTTTGGAAGTCTTATCACAAACTCCATAATGTTACTATCCCATTTTCATTTAGCAATTTTAATGCTTAACAACAATCCTACTAGTATTTAATGTTTACCTTGTTGGCATATGAAACACCTAGTCATGAATTTAGTTATTTCTTTCATCATTCATTCCTACCAATAGAATATCCTAAGATCCCAATACATCTGAGTAGCTATTGGGTGAATGGTGTAGGAAGACATTTCGCTTAATCACATTAATTCTTCTCTCAATGTGTCTACTTCTAGAACCCAAAGACAATTTGTATATCATATAGATTTGTTACATCCCAAAATTTGGGGGTGTGATTGGCATGAATCACTTAGTGGTGACCCATAAACCCATGAACATTCTTAATAGAAAAACCTTTTATTCAAAAATAATGAAAATAAAGCAAAAAATATGATTAGGTCCTTTTATTTAAAATTCATGATGGCAATATTTTTAACAAAATATTTTCATAAAGCATTTTCTTAGTTTTGAGAATAAAAAAATTATTTTCACATAACATAAATCTTAGAACTTTTGGACCTTCTGTTTGGCCAAACAGACACCAACTAGTCTTGCGGTCTTAGCCTAGTCCACTTTACAATTGTACACATTTTGATCTTAATCTAACTCTGAATTAACTAGATATAGTATGTCAAACTATGGGTGTTGCAAATTTTAAATATATTTGTATGCTATAAGGCAAAACTATTAGGTATTAGAACACAGAAAATTCAGGGTATTAGACTATATTTTGCTACTTTACATATACAAGATTTTGAATAGCGAATATTACATCCAACAAGAAAAAAAGGTAACCATAAAAACACATTAAAAGCCATATGCCTTATGCCCATTTGGCTAGAAGTGACATAAAACCAGTGCCAAGAAGGAGTGATACATTGACTCCTATTTGAAGCTTGCCATCAGTTTGAATCCTTGGATTCATGAAATCTGTTGCAAGAAGATCCACAAGGGACATATAAATTAAGATCCCTGCTGATGTTGCATTAAGTACTCCTTCAACAATGAGAGCAGTTGAACCATCCTCATCATAAACATTTGTAATCCGCACACCAATTACAATTCCAATTGGAGTTGTTAGTGAGAAGAAAAATACCATAATCATCATAGACACGATCTTGAATTTTGCCTGAAAATAAATGATAACCATGTGGCTAAAAATGAGACTCTATGAAATATGAGAAAAATATATGACAAAAAACCTTTTAAGTAATATGATTGAATTTGATATTTTCCATTGATATTGATAATATAAATGAGTTTTACATGCTACATTGTATTATAACATCTATTAAATCATTCTGATTATTGGTAAAAGTTCTTAATTAATCTAATTTTTTAAATGATATGAGGCTTTGGTGTTTTAGAGACAAATACTTCAACAACTCCTGGGGTTTATTTGAATTATGTTAACCTTTGTTTTAGTGTCAAAACTATAGATTTCATTCAAAAGATAAAAAATGCTATATTTAAAATTAATTTTTCATTTTTTATAGGTGAGATGGGGGAAACAATTACCACAAGGTTAAACAATGGGATATTTTTGGAAAAATTTTCATATAAGCTCAAATGGTGAAAATAAAACTAATTGAAAACTCAAATTTGGTTTAAGTGAGCATTTTTTTTAATCTTCTAGAAAAGGTTTGTTTAGGTTTTGAAACTGCATGTGAGTCCTATATGTAGTTTGAAAAAAGAGGGGTGATTTGCATAATTTCATTACACTTTGTGAGAGCTTAAAGTATTTACTCTATTTTTGAGTGATAATGTAAAAACTTCTATATTCACGACAAATCAAATTTAGACCCATTACTTACTACCTATTAAGTTTCTTGTTTTGACATTTATTAGATCTCACAAAATCAACATATACAATCAATGAATGAATCTACTTCTTGAAAGGCCTAACTTAATAGAACTTTGCACATCTTTTTTCCTTCCTTTTAAATATTTTAAGTAATTACTAATTCATTAATATGTGTAATTTCTTCAATGTGTCCATTAATGAGATTATAGTCTTGAGAATATAAGTTTGCTTATAATTTACTTGTAAGCTTTTATGTAAATCCCTCCTCAAAATAAAGAGCTACACTAGATAATGGCCAATAGTTCTATTTGTTCCTATGCCAATTTGGATACACCATATAGCACAATTATAAATACTTGCCATAGTTTGTCCTATTAACACAATGCTCTGATTAATTACTTAAATCCATCTCTTAAGATGTGATTGATGACTACTATAAACTTATGTAACCATGGCATTGCTTAAATCCATCAATTTCTTAAATCCCTCCTCATAAGGGATTGTCCTAGCATGTACATATGTAATCATGGCATTATTCATTATAGAATATTAGGGATGGGTCTCATGTTGTAGACCTCTATAATTGATCTAGAATTTGTGGTTCATAACTAATTATGGGTGCAGTACCTCATAACATTCTTTTTCAATTGTTCATAGACCAAAGTATTCACAAAGAAAACCTAAATGCAATTGCAAGGAAAGCACACTTCCTGAAGTCTTTGGTTAAGATTATGGTGAATCGTGGTGCTAGAAATATCTTAAGCACTTCCTAAAAGGGACTCCATCAAATGTAACAACATGGCAAACTAAAATATCTTATCTAATACCCTACCTAGTATCATAGTAAAAAATTGGGCTAGCTATTACCTAAAGTCACTCATTCTAAGCCTTATGGACGTAGGGAATTGATACCATTTTGATGATCAGTATGATTATCTATTACCTTCTATTCATTTAGTTGCTCTTTTTAATTTATCTAATCTAGAACATAAATAAGAGATACAATTTCCATTGTAGATCTAAGGTACATTATTTGTGCAACATTTGCTTTATTTTTTATTTATCTAAATTTTGAATTGTTTCAAGCTAAATGTTTTTTTTTGTTTATGCATATATGCACAATCTATTTATTTTGAGGATTCCAACACCTCCCAAAAAAATGAAAAAAAAATTAGGAGGAAAGGCTCTTTTACATTTCATCAATGAGTATTCATACACAATTGTAAACTATCACTAATTAAGGACTAAGAAATTACTTTTATTGTTGCTAAAGATTCTCTAGAGATTGAAGACATGAAATTCCTTTACACACTTATTGATAATAAAAAGTTATGCACCTATACAATGTCCTTATTGCAAACATGTTCTGGCTTAGTAAGGCACTAGCTCATTGTGTCCTTATTCATGCATGTACAAAAAGTAGAATTTATAACATCTCTAGCATAATGTTCATAAGCACTCTATAACTAGATATTGTCATCAACATGCATTAGGTATGTCCCTAAGTTGTATCAATACTTCACCAACCATGCATCATCCACAAGAACGCATTGCCAGCATGACCTTTATGTGAGATGATTGCTCATGTTTTATCTAAAAGAATGCAAAATGATATTATGCACCCTTTTAGAATTATATCAACACCCATGCAAATTACTAATTGATTTCATGAAGAAACAAAGTGTAGTTGGTCCCTCAAGAATGATAAATGAAAAGCTATGCCTAGTGAGAAGTGACTATAAACAACAATGAAAGCACAAATTGGCCAAGAGACATTAGATCTTATTTTATTATAGTCCTTGAATTGTACAAAAAATTTCAATCCTAATCTTATGAAATAAAAGGAAGCCTAGAAGCTTTATCATCAAAATGACAAGTTAAGGCAAACTCAATAACAAGAAAAAGAGGTCATTTGGACAAAGTGATCCTTAGAATAGGTAGAGGAGGCTCAAAAGAGTTTCCTGATCAAGTTTTGCAAAGATCTACCTCAGTTTTAGGCACTTTAGTTGGCTGAATTGATAATTTGATCAATTAAAACACACACAATTTAAAATCTATAAAGTGCCTTTGAGCATAAAGAAAATAAAGGAAAGAAAGAAAGTGGATGAAGAGGAGAAGGAAAGAGAGGGAGTTAGGCTCCTTAGGTTTAGGGCTAAAGGGATTGGATTATTGATGAAAATAGATGTGAAAATACCAAATGGAAATGTAGTGTTAAAGAGGGAAGAGATGACAACAACGATGATGAAGAAGAAGAAGAAGAAGAGAAAAAAGTAAATTAGAAGATCAGTAAACTTTGGAAAGCTTTACAATGTCAATAAGATAAGAATTGACTGATCTAAAACTCTCCCACGAAGTTTAGCTTTTGCTAATGCTTTTAGTTAAATTTTAAGTCTCTTGTTATTAGTAAAGAAGAGATTTAGGTTTCAATGAATCATAGCATATGTGTTAATCAATCTAACTATTTAAGGGAACTAACAGGAAAACAATAGGACTTTCAGGAGCTTGTTGACTAAGGATGGATTAACTAAGGAGGCTGGAGTACCATAGAACCCTAAGAGTGCTTAAGGCATAAGGTAAGTGTATCTATTACCCTTTTAAAGTAAGGTTTGGGTCATTTTATGATAAGACGAGTAGAATGATCTTTGCGGGGCAATGGATTGAACTGAATGAAAACAATATATTGATAAGTATAATTGAGTTTATGACATGTGATGGGATACTTGAGAAAATCAAGTCCAAAAGACATATAGGCAAAATGGGTGAGTAAGGGACTTAAGATGAAAGTCAAGTAAAGAAGAATAAGGTAGACATGCAAAGGCTAGTGTATAAGCAAGACATGGATCACACTAAGTAAAAGGCTCCAATAAAGAAATTGAATAAAATAAACATAGCATAGGATCAATCAACATGTAAGAAGGATTAGGAGCTAACTAGGGGAGTGCAAAGCCAAGTGGACAAAGAGTCTTAAAGATTTTAGAGAATTAAGGATAATTGAAAATTTGAGTAAGGCATAGGTAATTAAATGAATTAAGAAACATGAATATGAATTTAACCAAAAGAACAAATAACAATTTAAGCTTTAGAGGTCTACTAAAAAAGAAGCTTATATGGTAAAAAGGAAGTTAAAACAATGAGTTTAGAAAATAATAAGAGAAATGCAATAATAAAAGGAATACATAAGTACAAATGAGAGTTGAGCTTGAGTAGTGCATAGAGAATTTGCATTGTTGTTTTCATGCATATAATTTGTCATTATATAATTTTTCTTACAAGCTTCTTGTTTTCAAAAATGTTTCAAAATTTTTATTGAGTATTAGTTAGAAAGAGACAAGAATTTAGTTTAGAAAGTAAGAAATGAGGGAAGGAAGATAGTTCTTTTATTTTAATTTTTAGGTAAGGAAAGAAAAGAAAAAAGTGTTTTTGAAATTTGGATTTTTTTATTGTGATTCAAATTTTTTATTCTATATATCTTTTGGGAGATATAAATAGACCTTTAGAGTATGGCTTCTAGTGACTCTAAAGGTCTAGGTGCAATTAGTTAATATATATAGTTATGGAGGTATAAAATGAAGTGTAGTACTCTTTTCAGGCTATGTTATACAGTTCAAATGCTATATGGGTGTGTATATAGGTCAATTAGTAAACTAGGGATCTGACCTTGGTCATAGCTGGTACAAAGACTTTACCTAGATAATGTTATCATGCATACCTTATTTTTCATTATGTCTTAAGAAAAAACAGCTTTTAGTAACAGTCAAACAAGTTTGTAAAGAGTTTTTTTTAAGGATATGCAATATGACATTAAAGAAATAAATTTAAAAATTTTTAGAGATTGATAATTTAGTTTTTTGTCATCTCAGTGCTACATTGCACCCCCTACTTTAGGTAGCTGACATTTGTACACACTAAGCTATTAGCTCACCCCATTATGAGTTTTTAATTTTTTTAGGTACAACTTAAGAAGAATCAACCGAACAACAAGTAGCTACAGAATAAGATAGGGTTATGGGGACATGGGATGTGTGTTTATATATAAAGCTTGATTCTATCAAAGAAGAATTTAGAAAAAAAAATAATGTAATATGCTTTATAGAAAGTTTGAATTCATTATGGCATGTACATTCAATAATATAGTAGATCATGGGTGCATGGGCAAATTTCTAATGCCTAGAGGCTTACCAAGCCATTCTAGTGTAGGGTAGTTAGGTGCTAATGGATCCTAGATTGGGGCCAAAAAAACTATTATCAAATCCCAATTTTAGATCGTTATATTAGTAACTATTAGTTTCATGTGACATTAGATCCTTATGTGAACTATCAATCATGAAATAGCCTACATGGTGGGGACTACCAATCTTCTTTCAAACAATTGTGCAAACATTTATCCCCAGACATTTGTGGAATAGCAAAAGGAGAGTTGTAATGTTAGCACTTCTAGAAGGAATTTGGAAATGAGAAGAGGATGATGGATGAGATTTTCTATGGCTTACAAGAGGTCAGATCTACATGCATTCTTAATTAGTCATTAATAAACCTATATGTTTTTGGGAAATCTTTAGAGCTCAAGGGCATTACTAGACAAGTAAAGGTCAAGGATGGATCAACTGATATTCGTAAAAGCTTTAAAGGGCCCTAAGAATGCTTAGGGCATAAGGTGAGTGATAAATGGGAAAAAGGGCATAAAAATAAGGTAGGTTTGGTCCATTTTGTTGATAGTATTTTGTGTTTTCTTAGTGTTTTTACTTTGATTTTATGTTTTGTTCTCGATATTGCTCTTAATTTGTGTTTTTCATGTAGGACGACAAAAAGGCCTAAAAAGGAGAAAGAAACTTCAAGAATGAAGATGCATTTAGATCAAGGAAAGGCTAGAAGGAGAATACATGCAAGAAACAAGTAAGAATCAAAGAAAAAAAAAGAAGAAATCACCTAGCATGGTCATGCCATGGAACACAACCAAGTCATGTTAGGTGCTGCAAGAAAGTTTGAGAAGCAAAATTGAAGAACTTGAAGACCATGCCCAGAGCACGATCGTGCTACCTAACACGTCCTGGCCATGTTAGGTGCTGGAAGAATCTTGGAGAAGAAATTGTGAAGAAACTCAAACAAGCAGCATGCAACATGGCCGTGTTACCTCAGCACAACTAGGATGTGTTACAAGTTGGCCATTTTAAGTTAATAAATCCAATCTCATGAAGCACACCTAGCCCGTGTTTTAAAGCCTAGCCATGGTGAATTCATCAAAAGGCTATAAATAGGGCTCTTTATAATCAGTTTTATTCATGCATAGTTTTAGAATCCTTCTTTGAGATTTAGGCTAGTTCTCTTTTCTCTCTTCTCTCTTTTCTACTTTAGGCTTTCTTTTATACAGATTCGTACAGTTTTATTGCTTTGGGATTTTTGAAGTTTGTAGTTTAATTTTATTTTCCAAGAGTTCCTGCTTTGTTCTGTTCTTTCTTCTTCTCTTTACTCTTATTCTATTTTCTTCTTCTTCTTCCTCTTCATCTTCTTCTTCTACTTCTTTTGTTTTCTTTATTTTATATCTGTACCTTTGCATTCTTCTGCTTGCTTTATTTTTTCTACTTTCTCTCTATCTCTTTTTAATTTTCTGCTTATTTTCTTGAATACTCTTTATTCATTTACTGCATCTTATTAATTTTATGTTCCTGCATCTTTCTTTATGATCTGCTTTCTTTATTAATCTTGCTTTCTATTTTTGTTCTTGATCTTTTTCTTTCTTTGTTTATTTTCT
>JANHAO010003213.1:0-26649 GCA_026873985.1 Saraca asoca
AGAATTGTTGCAAGAACTTAAAACAAAGAAAGAATCCTAAATTAAACTCAAAGAACTCTCAAGAAGATCAAGAAACTCGAGCTCTGAGTAATCCTAATTAAGGGACACTAATGAATGAATAGGAATGCCTTCAGATCAGCTATTTATAACAGTTTTGGAGCTTGGAACACGACCGTGCTTTAGGACATGGGCTGGCCATGTTTCGGTCTGGATGGCTTCTAGAATAATTTTTTATCTTGCATCAACCATGACCGTGCTTTAGGACACCGCCAGGTTTCGGCACTGGGTTCATGGTTCTCTTCAGCTTCAATGTATAATTGCCTTGGACTTTTCACATCTTCTTCCTTAGCTTCTTGTTGATCCAAATGTGCTCTAAACTTTAGCTTTTCATCTTCCTTTTAAAGCCTCTTTTGCTAACTTGAAAGGACAAATGTAGACTATAGCAGTACTAAGAACAAACAAAGTAAACTAAGACAAAAAGTGTGGAAAAACCACAAATTAATAACCAATTGTTGTATACTAAAAATGGCCTCACAAGGACGAGTCCCCGAGGAAACGAAGACTAGTCCCCGAGCCTCAGCGAGAAGCTTTCAGAAAGCTTTGTGTTATGGAAAACGACCCCAAGGTGAGGCAGCAGACTTAGGGTCCTTGAATAAAGAAGATCATTTGACCGATAGGAACACGTCAGCGAGCTCCTCCCTAGCGAGCTATACCTCACTGCACGATGTCCCAGCAAGGCACTTATAAAGAATGGCTGACCTCGTCACAAGAGCTCTCTGGCCTCTCTGTAAGCAGTACCGAGCTCGCCTCCTTAGTGCTTCGCAAGGATCGCAAAGTTTGAACTCCAACACTAAGTCATTAATCCTCTATATGGCTGAAGTGACGTCAAGCAATGGTCATAAGCCTACAACCAGCCTAAAGGACCCACCTCCACAGCCAATGTACTGCAAACAACTGGATTGTAGCCTATACTGTCTTTTCTATTTATTGCTTGATGTAATGCAACTATAGTTTGTAATTAATGCATGTAACCTCTCCTTCCTTTATAACTAAAATTGCATTGTTAGCAAAAAAAAAGAGGAAAAAATCTTGCAAGTAGAACTCTTGCAAATTATCCAATATCAATAAAATCTCCATCGTAGACGTAGGGTCCGGTACCGCCTAGATTTGGCCAAACCACGTTAAAAACCACCACCTCTCTTCCTCCCGGCCCACCATTCACAACACTTCTAAAGCGGTATTGATTCCTGAAACTCACATCCCGTTGGCTGAAGTTCGAGTCTCTTGTATAAGCTGAATTTCATCATCAACATTTTTGGCGCCGTCTGTGGGGATCATCCACTCTTTGATGTTTCCACTGCCATTCAACAATGGCTCGAGGAAGAACGACTCGAAGTTCTATAGCTCCAGCCTTCCAGCGTACCGTAGCGGCTGAAATGCTAAAGGTGCAGATGCCTAATCAATCTCGATCAGTCCTAGAAAATATAGTCAGAGAGTTGGCTGAAACTGTTAAAGCACTTACCCAGGCGCAAGCACAAAATGCCTAAAGACAAGAAGAGGTCATGGCATAACTCCAACAGCTTCGAGAAGAAGCTCGGAGAGAAGTTAGCGATGATCGCG
Organism: Saraca asoca; assembly: GCA_026873985.1. Taxonomy (NCBI): domain Eukaryota; kingdom Viridiplantae; phylum Streptophyta; class Magnoliopsida; order Fabales; family Fabaceae; genus Saraca; species Saraca asoca. The sequence continues at coordinate 1,621 of JANHAO010003213.1, forward strand.
ATAGCAGTGACTGGGGGGACTCGCAACGTGCTGAAAGCTCTACCCCCAGCGTGAAAGCCAGCATCCAGCAATGGACGAGGTTCTCCAAAGGCTGAAGTTACTCGAAGAGCACCCACAGCTCCAAGATAATCGGACGCATTATGAGGAGACCTCACCATTTTCTGTGGAAATCGAGAAGCAACCTCTCCCGTAGAAACTCAAGGTGCCTGCTATCCCACTATATGAAGGGAACAGCGACCCAAATGATCACCTGGACGCGTTTAACACACAAATGGACCTCCAGATGATTAAACCATTGATAAAGTGCCATGTCTTTCCCACCATGTCAGGGGCAGCACCTCTCGTCTGGCTCAGACACCTCCCCACACGCAGTATTGGTAGCTGGGAGGATTGCCAGAAGAAATTCATTGACCAGTACCAAGCGCTGAAGAGGCAACTCGTACCTCCCTGCCATCTTGCAATGACTTTCCAGCGTAGGGATGAGTCGTTAAAAAATTACATAGCCCGATTCAGACATGAGGCTAACTCTGTGGAAAATGCCTCAGAGGAAAGCATTCTTACAGCCATCTCAGTAGGACTTCGCAAAGATGGCAAACTATACGGAAGACTCTACAAGTCCCCTGCTCGAGATCTCGTTGAATTCTATGATCGGATGACCAAACAAATAAGGTGGGAAGAAACCTTCGGAATGGAGGAACCCAAGCACAAAGTGGGCCAAAGTGGTGCCACCGTGAGCAAAAAGAGGAGTGGTGAGAGTCATGATAGCCCCACTCCTTATCTCGTAAAGAAAGCAAAATCTCAGCGACCCAGAGACAGCTTCGAGAGCTATAGCATCCTGTATGATACTCAAGACAGAATCTTTGCCGCGGAAAGGCATAACGAGGATTTTGGGAAACCACGGCCATTGAGGTCATCCCCCAAATCTAGAGACGGAAAGCAGATTCTGTGCTTACCACAATGAGGCCAGGCACACCACCTTTGAATGCCATGCTCTGAGAAGCACCATCGAACGCCTCATTGGAAGAGGCCGATTATAGGAGTATGTGATAAGACCATCGGGGTAATGCGCTCAACAGGCCCAGCAAGTAGTCACCCAGGAGCCTGAGACCTCCATCAGAACCATATTTTGACCTTATAACGATCGTTTGTTAATTTGTACTAATTATGGCACTCCAAAATTAATGTAAGTTACCGATTGGCTAAACATCATTGAGATAAAGTTCTCTCTTGCTACAATGAATGGATCTCACCTCACTACAGCCTCCATCCCAGCGAACGGTTTCTCCTCGCTGCAGCACAAGTACAAACCAAACCGAGGGTGTAACGGCCTTTGAGCCTACATCGCAACGCCCGAGGGTGCGACGGCCTTTGAGCCTACCCCTAGGCTTCGAAAAACAAATTCCAAACTGAGGGTACGACGACCTTTGAGCCTACCTCACAATGCCCAGGGGTGCGATGACCTTTGAGCCTACCTCAAGGATTTGAAAAACAAATTCCAAACCGAGGGTACGATGGCCTTTGAGCCTACCCCGAGGCTTCGAATGACCTTTGAGCCTACCTTGCAACGCCCGGGGGTGCGACAGCCTTTGAGCCTACCTCGAGGCTTCGAAAAACAAATTCCAAACCAAGGGTACGACGGCCTTTGAGCCTACCTCACAGCACCTGAGGGGTGCGACGGCCTTTGAGCCTACCCAGAGGCTTCGAAAAACAAATTCTAAGCCAAGGGTACGATGACCTTTGAGCCTACCTCGCAACGCCTGAGGGTGTAACGACCTTTGAGTCTACCCCGAGGCTTTGAAAAACAAATTCCAAACTGAGGGCACGACGGCCTTTGAGCCTACCTCGCAATGCCCGGGGGTGCGACGACCCTTGAGCTTACCCCGAGGCTTCGCAAACAAAAAGAAATTCAAAAACAAATTTGAAATCGAGGGTGAGAAGGCCCATGAGCCTACGTCGCAAGAACGAAAATCAAAACTCAGCAAATGGTTTTCACCTCGCCGCTATCAAGATAAAGTCATCGTCACCCGCAGCTCTCATGTGGACAAATCCCTCACAATTTCCATGCAAATAAATTTCCGTAGTTTACATGTAGGAGAATTTCTCGCAAACTCTTGTGCAAATAGATTCTCACAGCCCTCATATGGACGTATCTTTCGGATCTCAAAATTTCTTAAGCGAGGCTCACTCACAATTGATTGGGGCATTCAGAAAATAAAGCATAGTCGATCAGCTAAAAAGAGAAGTTCTCATTAATTATCACAAATTTACATACAATAATACATGAAACATTTGCTACATACATTTGAAAGGAGAAGAACCCATTCAAAGAAACCTCGACAAGTGAGGTGAAGGTTCAGCAGGGGGAAAGGCCAGTCTCTAAGCCCGCTCCTAGCGATAGAGTAGTAGCCTATAGTCCCTCATGCTTTTTCCTCCGTCAGCGCGCCTGTCTAGGTTGGAACTAGAGCGTCCCTAGAACTAGCAGGCCAGGTAGTAGAACTACCAATAACGACTAGAGGAGGTGGCTAGAAGACACCATGAAGGCCCCGCTAGGCCGATTCTGTGCCGAGGCCACGTGCAACGAGCCATCCGTGTCTCCCACCACCATGCAACAAGCCATCCAAGTCATAACAAGCTTCATCGAAAGGCAAGACACCAAGAAGCTCCAAAAGCTCTTCAGTCTCCTCCATTAAATTTCCCTAAGGCAAAATAAAGGATACCTCAACTTATATATAGACTCACTCAGGCCTTTTATGGAATCTAGAGGAAATCTGGCTAAATCTTCATCCAACGGCCCAAAATGGGCGGTAGTGCCATGCCAACGGCCAAACATTGGCAAACAGGAGAAAGTATAGCCTAAAGCAAAATGGAAAGACATTCGACATGACATCTCGATCAAGAAAGGACACTGATTGAAGATACAAATCAAGCCTAAAAAATATGCAACTCCCGGTCCGCAAAGCACATCGAGAGTTGGGGGGCTTATGTTGTATACTAAAAATGGCCTCGTAAGGACGAGTCCCCAAGGAAATGAAGACCAATCCCCGCACCTTAGCGAGAAGCCTTCAGAAAGCTTCGTGTTATGGAAAATGACCCCAAGGTGAGGCAGCGGACTCAGGGTCCTCGAATAAAGAAGATCGTTCGACCAACAGGAACACATCAACGAGCTCCTCTCTAGCGAGCTATACCTCACTGCACAATCTCCCAGCAAGGCATTTATAAAGAATGGCCGACCTCCTCACAAGAGCTCACTGGCCTCTCTGTAAGTAGTACCGAGCTCACCTCCTCGATGCTTCGTAAGGATCACGAAGTCTGAACTCCAGCACTGAGTCATTAATCCTCTGTATGGCTAAAATGACATCAAGTAACGGTCATAAGCCTACAACCAGCCTAAACGACCCACCTCTGCAGCCTATGTACTACAAACAACCAGATTGTAGCCTGTACTGTCTTTTTTATTTATTGCTTGATGCAATGCAATTGTAGCTTGTAATTAATGCATGTAACCTCTCCTTCCTTTATAAATAGGATTGCATTGTTAGCAAAAAAAAAAAAAAAAAAGAGGAAAAAAATCTTGTAAGCAGAACTCCTGCAAATTATCCAATATCAATAAAATCTCCGCCATGGATGTAGGGTCCTGTACCACCCGAATTTGGCCAAACCACGTTAAAAACCACCACCTCTCTTCCTCCCAGCCCACCTTTCACAACACTTCTAAAGTGGTATTGATTCCTGAAACTCACATCCATTGACTGAAGTTTGAGTCTCTTGTATAAACTGAATTTCACCATCAACACTAATCATGAGGTGATTATCAACATAAGTATAGGTATTTTACTCATTTATCAACACACCAAAACATAAGCTATATCATGATATGTGCACACCTAAGTATACATTAGGCAACCTACAATGGACGCATATGGGACATTCTTCATCTTTTCTTTTTCTTCATCACTTTGAGAATACTAAGCCTTTTGAAAGATCTTACCCTTTTGAATAGGCATAGAAACTTGAGAGTACATTGACATGTGGAATTTCTTCGATATTTTCTCAAAGTACGACCATGACGATAAGTTAAGTATACCCTAGGATCTGTCATGATGAATCTCTATGTCCAATACAAAAGAAGCATTCCTAAGATCTTTCATCTTAAAATGCTTTGATAGCATTTACTTTATCTCAATCAACAAATTCTTGTCATTACTTGTAGGGAGAATATCATTAAGATATATTACCAGGATCATAGAACTGCCTTCACTCATCTTCATATGGATGCACTGATTTGCATTATTCTCCTAAACCCAACAGAAGTTTCTATCTCATCAAACTTGAGATACCATTGTCTAAACTTTTGCTTTAAATCATATATGGATCTCTTCAGTTTACACACTCGGTGTTCATTGCCCTTTTATTGGAAACCACTTGGTAGTTTCAAGTATATAGTCTTTGTTAGGTCACCATTTAGGAAGTCTATTTTGACATCCATCTGGTGTAGCTTTAAGTCAAAATGAGCTACTATTGTTATAATGACTTAGAATGAGTCCTTAGTTAAGACTAGTGAGAAGATTTCTTTATAGTCTATGCTTTCCTTTTGAGTGTAGCCTTTTGCCACCAGTCTGGCCTTGTACCTTTAATCTCACTTTGAGTATCCTGCTTGGTCTTGAAAACTTATTTGCATTCAACTGGCTTACAACCAAAAAGCAATTCAACTAGATTTCATACTTGATTTTTGTGCATTAAAGCTAATTCATCCCTCATTACATGAATTTATTCTAAAGAATTAGGATTAAATACAACCTATGAAAATGTAATGGGGTTAGTATCTTTATTAGCTTCAAACTCATGCTCTTGTAGATATACCAGATAATTATTAGGAATTACCAGCCTGCTCTATGTGATTTCCTGAAGGAAAATTCTTCAACTATCTCTATTGACTATAAATCTTTTACCAATGGTTGCACTTGATCAACTTATGGGTCAACAGAAGATGACTCAGCAAGTTATGGTGCTAATGGAATCATAACACTTTCTTTTCTTAAGGACATAAAGCACAGTACCTGACTCCCACTATCTAACTTATCTTCAAAATAAATGGCTATGTCTGATTCAACAACTCTAGTGGAATGAGTTAGATAGTAGAACTTGTTGCCTTTCGAGCCACTACAATAGCCAATAAAGTATATTCGAAAAAGGTCTTTGAATCAAGTTTCTTTATAGAGAGAATATTAGTTTCACCTCACCTTTACAACCCTAAATATGAAAATGCCTTAGACTTGGCTTTCTCCTATAAATCAATTCATATGGGGTCTTAGGCACTAACTTACTTAGAACTTGATTAAGAATATATGCAGCAATCTTCAAGCCATCACCCCACAAGAACTCTGGCAATGATGAATGAATGAACATGCATCTCACTATGTCCATGACTGTTTGGTTTCTTCTTTCCATAATACTATTCTATTCCAGTGTTTTAGGCATGGTATAACTAGCTTTAATCCCACACTCCCTTAGGTACTTGGCAAAAGGACCAGGGTTTCTCCCAATCTCATCATATCTACCATAATACTCACCACCTCTATTTGAGTTAATGCATTTAATTTTCTTTCCCAAGTTAAGTTCAACTATAGCCTTAAGTGACTTGAAGGCATCCAGTGATTCAAATTTTTTATTAGCAACTCCACCCATCCAAATTTAGAATAATCATCAATGAAGGTGATAAAGTAGTATGGATTAACTCTAGGGTATCGTATTTTTTACATCTCTTCCCCTTTCTAGCTCTAGCAAGAAGCTTTCCTTTGATACAATCTACACATGTGTTGACATTTAAGAAATCTAGATCTTGAAAGACCCTTTCTTTTATGAGTATTTGCATCCTTTCTTAAGAAATGTGTCCTAGACATCTGTGCCACACCATCAAGGATTTCTCAATTGTTTTGCTTCTCTTTTTTTCAATCACTGTATTAATTAAGTCGACAAAACTAGGGTCTAAATTGATTTTGTACAATCCATCACAAAATGCACTAGAACCAACTGCATAAGAATTATAAAGTAAATCAAAATTTTCCTTACCAAAATGCCATAAATAACCATCATATTCTAAAGTAACTACAAAAATCAAGTTCCTTCTTATGAAAGGTATATAAATAGTATTTTTAAGTTCCCATGCATGACTAGTAGAGAAACATAATGAAATAACTCCTATATGCCCCACATGTACTCTATTGCCTTTTGGTTGGACAATCAGCTTTGCATCACTTGGCTTTTTTGGATTTCTTAATGCTTGTTCAAAATTTCACATGAATAGTAGCACCAGTATCTAACCCCCAAGTGTTTGATGCCTTATCAATAGTGTTTAATTCAAAACATACTAGAGCTAAAGAGGTACCTTCCTTCTTTTTCTCAACTTACTTCTTATATTTGAAGCAGTCCACCTTCTGGTGTCTATATTTCTTATAGAACTTGTAATTTTCCATGAATTGAGCTTTCTTAAGCTTGTGGCATTATTCAATTTTTTCACTCCTCTTCTTCTCATAGGTCAACTTTGCTTTGTTGTCCCTCTGACATGCTCTCATTCCTTGTTTTGAAATTGAGCCTTAGGAAACAAAGTTGACTTTTTGAACCTTGTCTTTTTTCATGTCCTTTTCAGCTTAACTAATAATGGAAATTAATTTGTTGATTGTTTATTCACCTTTTTGTGTACTGTAGAATGTCTTCAGATTGTTGAATTGGGTAGGTGATAGTTTTAGCACATGCTAGATCAAGTAGTCATCACCAAGGTCAACCTTCATATTTTTTAATTTGTTGTAGTAGTGAACTAGGTTCAAGATATGCTTATGCACTCCATTAACACCATCATACACCATCTTTTCAAGTAGTGAGAGATAGTCACCTTTCTCATCCTTATTGAACTTCACATATTTCTCAGTAATGAACTTGAGAGAAGACTTAGCATTTTGGGATTAAGGAATACTCTTTCTAATGGTCTTATCCACTGTGAACTTCATGACCATCAAGCACATTCTATTTGATTGTATCCATTTTTCATGTTTAGTTTTTTATTCAGCACTTGAATTTCTAGCAACAATAGGCTCCTCCTCCTTAAGTGCTAGATCAAGATTGGTGACCGCCATATAAAGCTTCAAAGACTTGACCTAGTCCTTATAGTTTTTCCCATTCAACATCTTCACAAAAGTTAATTGCATAGGCATGGAAGCTGAGGAAAATTTATTAGCATATTAATGCATGTAGCACTTTAATCATGATTGTGTTTTTCTTATAAACATTAATTATGCAATTAGATACAATACTATACTATAAGACCTAATATCGATTGGACATTTAAAGCTTTATAATATAATACAAGAATTAAATATTACACTCCTAAAACCTAACTCCAATAGGGTATCTAAGACCTTAGAAATATAATATTTAATCCTATACTCATATTATCTCCAACATACTATATTAATAATATCATACCAATATGGTATTTTAAATATCATTAACATAGTACTCTCCTTTAATCAAACTAAATAATTTTAATTATTATTTAATAAAATTTTATGCAACTAGGCAATATGAGTTAACTTGATTCCTACAAAATTATAACTTAGGCAATGAAACTTGCTAAAATTAATTTATTTATGCTACAATATCAAAAATTTGTAGAAAAATCATGTATTGTAGCTCTCAGTGTTGGAATCACATACAAAAAATTTTTAGGCCTAAATAATATCAAATTAACACTTAAATAAAATGGGGAAAACTTAAATAAAAAATATTTATTTCCAAAAAAATCTAGAAAAATTCCTAAAAAAATGTACATAGAGAGTGAAGTACATCTGTTTAATTAGCACCATTGTGGCACATTGGTAAGTCAGCACATGACACTCATATGTGGCCACCGTGTGTGGGCTTTCGCTAAGCCAGTCAACCTTGCCATCTTTTTGACTCGTTTCCATTATTTTTGGGTCCATGTGACCCATATTGGTTCCAATTGCAACCTCAGTTGCAATTTGGTCATTTTTAGGCCATTTTCTCTTAACTTTTTTGGTATGAGTTTTGCTTCTAAAATTATTTTAAGGCTAATCAAAGTTTAAATTTGAAGAAAAAAATGTAAATTGTGCTTCAAATTTGCATAAGACTAACAAAATAAATAACCCTATTTTTTATTCCAAATTTTTTTCTTTGAATAAACAATTCTAGTGGGTGCTCAATCAAATTAACTTAGGGTTTTTCATCTTAAACATGACCAAAACTAAAACCACTAATCAATTTGAACAATTACCACAAAATTGGTTAAATTTTTTAGAAAATTTGTGTTTATATAGAATGACCATGAACAAAACAACTTCAATTTCAAAACATTGATTCTCTAGCAATTATTCAAATTGAATTATGCAATAAGCTCAAAACAATTCTTATAATAATTTCCATGCAAAAAATTAATAATTTATTGTTATATGGATTTTTTGGAAGCATGTTTTGGGCCGGTCAAGGTCCAATTTGAAGCCCACTTAGTCCTCTGGAGGTCCAAAACGGAGTCCGAGGTCATTAAGTGAGAACCCTCAACTATCGGGTGCGAGCTGGAGGCATCTCGTAACATCGCGAAAGAAAGGGTATAGCCCGCTGAAGAGACTTCCGACCACTCAACGAAGAAGCGACCAAGTACAAATGATAAGATTAGCCAAAGCTATCAGCTCGCTCAACTTCCATTTCACCCACTAACGATGGATGCTTGTACAGAACCCAGTTAACAATCCAAGGCACACGTCTCCAACTGACAACTCAGCCTCCAAACCTACACATTAGCCCCTCAAAAGTTTGACAATGATTTTCCCAACATTAATTATCGGTACTAAGCATTAAATGCTCGGAACAGTTGAAGTAATCAATTTACTGCTTATGAAATTACATTTGTAACCCTGCCCTTTCTATAAATAGAGGGGGGGAGGTCATCATATAAAAAAAGAAGGGAAAATACATAGGGAAAGTCTGCCAATATTGAGAGTGAGCATTGTTCATTGAGAAAGAACTCCATTGTTGTATCCATATTCTGTAAAACCAATCTCTCCAAAGAGTAACCAAAGATCACCATGGATGTTGGGGCTAAACTGGCTTTAGCCAAACCACGATAAACTCCTAGTGTCGCTAACTCTTCTTCTTCCTCACTACTTCCTTTTACTGTTCACTATCTTATTTATCTTGTAGTTAGGGGCAGCACTGAACTCAATTGGTTGATCGAATTTTGGTGTCAACATTTTGGCGCTAGAAGGAGGGCCCCCACTACACATTCTCCATTTTTATTCTCTGATTAGTTATTTCGGATGTGATGGCAAGAGGAAAGGCTACCAAGATTGCAGGAGTCCTAACTGGCCAGCCTGAAGGTTAGACGTAACAACAAGAGACAACTGCTCCTACAATGGGTGCCGACACTGACACAGCTTCTTTTGTCTAACACCAACCTATTGTCCAAGAAACTGACGAGATTTAGGCTTGGTAATAGCACTAAGAGGCATTCGAATGACACTAGGAAGTACTGGAAAACACAATGAAGGAATTGGCTAATATGGTCCGAATGTTGCCTCAAACACGTGCCCAGAGCGCACTAAGGCAGGGTGAAGTGGCTGCACCTGAAGCTGGACATCATCAGTCAGGACCTTAACATGAAGAGCAAGCCAAGGTTGAATGGCATCGAACTGGCTCACTACACTCTTCCAATTCACTATGAAGGTCTAAAGCCCATCCAGACTAGAAGGATAAGGAGGATGACTCCCAATGTGAAAGCTTGCACGGAATTGATAGTGAGAGAGACACCAATTGTGACTCATCCGATAACAGGTGAGATAAGAAGTACAGAACTTTAGACCTACATTCTCATAGCAGACGAGAAGAGAGGAGTAGAAATAGCTCCAGCCAATGGTCTAAGTCCCGAGACCCGATGGTCAAAGAACTGCTCTAGAAGATGGAACAATTGGAGAAGAACTCCGCATCTTAGGGGAATTGGGAGTCACATAAAGAGAGAACTTCACTCTCCTACCAGATTGAGATAGAGGCACTTCCCCGTAGATTTAAAATCTCGAACATCCCCTTCTACAATGGGGATAGTGACCCTTACAACCACCTGGATGCCTTTAACATCCAAATGGACTTACAAACCTCTAATTCATTGATAAAATAATGAGTTTTCCCCTCCACGCTTAGAGAAGTGCCACGGACATGGTTTAGAAGTCTTCCAGCTAGTAGCATAAGGAGCTGGGAAGAATGCCAAAACAAGTTCGTTAATCAATACAGAGCACTAAAAAGACAGCTCACCCCCTCTTACCACTTGGCCACTATTTTTCAATGAAAAGACGAATCTCTAAAGGATTACATCGTCAGGATTCAGCAAGAAGTTAGCAATGTGGACAATTCATCCAATGAGAGTATCCTCACAGCGATATCAGTTAGACATCGAAAGGACAGGAAATTATATGAGGACATATACAAGTCCCCTATAAAAAGCCTTGGTGAATTTTACGAGGGAGCCACCAAGGAGATCTGGTGGGAGGAAACCTTCAACCTAAAGAAGCCAAGCAAGAAAGAAGAAATCGATACCTCCAATCGAGGCAAGAAGAGGAATGGAGGCAAGAGCAGTAAGGATAGCCAAAAAGGGGGATCTAGAGGTCAAAATAAAAAGAAGGCCCAGAGTGAATAATTTCAGTATCAGTGTCACTATGATACTTATACTGTCCTGTTAGATGTATTAGACAGAATCTATGTGATCGAGAGGGATAACGAAGACTTCGGTAGACCTAGGCTGATGAAGACCCCCATTGAGAAGAGGAACCGCAACAAGTTTTATGCCAATCATAGCAAGGTTGGGCACAATACATCAGATTGCTGGGCGTTGAAAGACACCATTGAAGACCTCATTAAAAGAGGCTGCCTGAGAGACTACGTGGTGAGATCCCATGGTCAACGACCCCCACGTGCCTAACAACCTACATCGCAATGCGATCAAACTCCTAAGCATGAGGAAACGCCGTTGATGAGGACCATTTTCACCATACACGGAGGGCCTCATATTGTTGGCATGTCGAGTTGATCGCGCGATTGCTATGTGCGAGCAATGGCCCGCATCTTTCTGATGAGTCATGTGGTGCATGAGAGGCTCGCTAAGAAGGCGAAGACATCCCACAATAGTATTTCCTTCATGGAAGAGGATGCACAAGGGGTCTATTACCCTTACAATGACGTCATAATCATTCGGGCAAGGATCGGCAATGCCGATGTAAGAAGGATTATGATGGATACTCGGAGCTTTGTTAATGTAATGTACAAAGGGTGCTATGACCAGATGGGCATGAATGAGAATCATTTGGACCCATCACCTGAGCCCCTCTATGGCTTCACTAGAGACGGAATACTCCTAGTAGGACAGATCAAGCTCCTACTTACTCTAGAAGATCACGATAGACAAGCAACTATTATGGCAGATTTCCTAATTATAGATTGTCCCTCGGCTTACAATGTGGTGCTAGGATAACCTGCCATGAATGACTTCGACATGGTAACATCAACTAGGACGTTAACCATCAAGTTCCTGACCCTAGGTAGAATTGGGTGCATGCACAAAGAGCAGGAAGTAGCTCGGCACTGCTAAGAAGAGGTAGTTAAACTCAGGGTCCAAGGGAAGAAGGTAAATGTTGTGTCTAGGGGAGAGCCCCGAATGACAAGCAAGAAAGAGGTCAGCTATGACCTCGACCTTTAAGAGGTGGACGCTGAGCGAGCCACTGAGGCCAGTTGAAGAACTAGAGGATGTACGAGTAAGCATGGTAGACGAGCAGAGATGCCTCAAGCTGGGGAAGTGCCTGCCACCTGATATGAAGGTACAATTAATGAGTTTTCTTAGAGCAAATGTGGATATTTTTACCTGGAACCATAAAGATATGGAGGGTATCAATCCAAGTGTAATGTCGCATAGACTTAACATCGATCCCCAGGCTAAACCAATTTGCCAGAAGAGAAGACCGATGATCACCAAGTGCTACATGGCACTTAAAGAAGAGGTGGACAAGCTTCTAGCAAACAACTTCATTCGAGAGGCATGATATCCCACTTGGGTGGCCAACCCTATACTCATCAAGAAGAAGAATAGGAAGTGAAGAATGTGTATTGACTTCACTAATCTCAACAAAGCATGCCCTAAAGATAGCTTCCCCTTGTCGAGGATAGACTAGCTAGTGGATGCCACAGTGGGATATGAACTGCTTAGCTTCATGGATGCCTACTCGGGATACAATTAGATTCCAATGGCTACGTAGGATGAAGAGCATAACTCTTTCATCACCAATCATGGGCTGTACTGTTACAAAGTGATGCCCTTCGGACTAAAAAATGCAAGGGCAACCTATCAACGGTTGGTGAACATGATGTTCTAAGAACAAATTAGCAAGACTATAGGGGTATATGTAGATGACATGCTGATAAAATCCAAATGGCTTGTTAATCATGTCCACGACCTTGACGAGATGTTTTAAACCCTGAAGAGGTACTGGATGAAGCTTAACCTACATAGTGCACATTCGAAGTGGCCTCAGGTAAGTTCCTAAGCTTCATCATGAATAATAGAGGGATTGAAGTGAACCCAAAGAAAATCAGGGCATTGCTTGATATACGTTCTCCCATAGGGCCAAAAGACATCCAAAGCCTAAATGGTCAAATCGTTGTGCTCAACAGATTCATCTCTAAGGCGATAGATAAGTGTGTTCCCTTCTTTGATGTCTTCAAGAAGGAAAATTTTTTTGAATAGACCCTTGAATGCAAGATCACGTTCCAAGAGCTTAAGATGTACCTTAGACAAGCACATCTCCTTTCTAAACCAAAAGAGGGCGAAAGGTTAACTGCATATTTGGGTGTATCCTAGCATGCCTTGAGCACAACACTTATGCGAGAAGAGGGAGGGATTCAACTCCCTATCTGCCATGTAAGCAAAAGACTATTAGATGTAGAGACAATATATTTTCCCATAGAGAAGCTCGTCTACTACCTAGTCATTACCTTAAGGAAGCTGGGACCCTATTTGCAAGCCCATAGCATCAGGGTCCTCACTCAGTACCCACTAAAATAAGTTTTGTAGAAGATAAATGCCTCGGGACGATTGCTTAAATGGGTGATCAAACTCTCGTAGTTTGACATCAAGTACAAGCCCAGGATGGCTATCAAGGTCCAAGCACTGGCTAATTTCATTGCCAAATTCACAGGCCCCTTAAAAAATGAGGTAGAAGTCCCTACGGCCCCATAGTGGGAATTGTTTGTTGATGGGTCGTCTAGTGATCAAAGGGTTGGAGCAGGAATGCTTCTTAATAGTCCAGAAGGACATAAGGTCTTCAGTGCCTTGAGGTTTGATTTTCAAGCCATAATAACAAAGTTGAGTATGAGGCTTTATTGGTGGGCTTACGGCTAGCCAGAGAGGTGCATGTTAAGAGAATAACAAGTTTTAGTGACTCGCAGTTAATTGTTTACCAAATAAAAGGTGAATACCAAGCTCGGGGGGAGAAAATGATGAGATATCTCTACAAAGTCCAAGAATTATTAGACTCCTTTCAATAGTTTGAGATCACTCAGATCCCTCGAGCCCAGAACATGCATGTAGATGCTTTGACTCTCCTGTCTACCACTAACAATCCAGACCTGATAGGAGCGGTACTGATGGAGCTCCTTCCATCCCCAAGTATTGAATTGTAAGACGTCGTCATGGCAATCATTGAAAAGCCTAACTCCTAGATGAATCCAATTATAAACTACCTACAGAATGAAAAGTTACTAGAAGACAGACTCGAGGCATGAGACCTATGAGCCCGAGCAGCTAGATACTATATCTGTGATGATACGCTCTATAAGAGGGGGTTCACAACCCCGATTTTGAGATGCATAGATGGTAAAGACTGTAGTACTGTCTTGGAAGAGATTCATGCAGAACATTGTGGAAACCATACTGGGGGGGCTCTCCTTAGTACAAAATGCCCTTCGATAGGGATTCTACTGGCCGACAATAAAGCAAGATGCTATCAACCTTGTCAAGAGGTGCGACAAGTGCCAGAGGTTCTCAAAAGTGCCACGAGCTCCACCAGCATACCTGAAGTAGATGATAAGTCCATGGCCATTTGCAATTTGGGGGATAGATCTTATCAGACCACTTCCTAAGGCACAAGGAAACTGTAAATATGTGATAGTAGCGGTGGATTACTTCACCAAATAGGCGGAGGCAAAGGAACTCACTGAAATCTCATCTTCAAAGGTTAAGAAGTTTGTTTAGAACAACATCATTTGTAGGTTTGAGGTCCCTCAACAGATCGTCACTAATAATGGGACCCAGTTCACTAGCGAGCAATTTATCAAGTTCTACAAAGACCTCAAGATTGTCAAGAGCTTCAAAGCTGTAGACCACCCACAAGCCAATGGGCATGTAGAAGCCATGAACAAGATAATCAAAAAGATCTCGAAAACCATGTTAGAGGCCAAAAAAGGGGGCTTGGGTGGATGAATTACTATCGGTACTATGGGCCTAGAAGACCATGCCTAATAGCTCCATAGGGGAAAGCCCCTTCTCATTAGTGTATAGGTGTGAGGCAATGATTCCCATAGAACTTGAAGTTGCTACATAGTGAAGAATCACCTTTGATCCAGAAGATAATAACCAATTACTCGTAATGAACCTATACCTTTTGGAGGAAGCGAGAGAGAGAGAGCTAGCCTTATGGTCATAGTCTATCAGTGGCACATAGTGAGATATTACAACCGCAGAGTGCGATCTTGAAAATTCAAAACTAGAGATCTCGTTTTATGTCTCGTCCTTCCCGGAGCCCGCAAACCCAGCAAAGGGACCTTAGGACCAAACTAGGAAGGTCCATATATTGTCAAAAGGATCGTGAGTGATGGAGCCTACTATCTAGTGGACATGAATGGAGTAGAATTCCCCCGTGCTTGGAATGCCAAGCACCTCCGCCATTAATTCCAATAAGTGTCTCAGTATCTTATAATTGATTCATTGTACATATGAATGTAATCCTTTGAATTCTTTGAAATAAGATTAGAGATTTCTTATGTTAAGTTATATGCTGTACAATGCAACAAAAGTTCACGTGTCAAATTGTTATCTGAGCATGAGTAAATGGGAATCACACAATTAGTCAAGTACCAAAACAATAATGGTAAAAAGAGTTCAGCTTTGTCATAAAATGATGCAAGATGTCCACAAGGTTCATTACATGTGCCGGGGGCATCGAAAAGTCAAGATATACAATCATTGATCTATGAGGATGGGGCCTCGTGAACTGAGTCTTCAATGAGCTGCGGACTTAAAGTTAGGACATCAGAAGTGCTAAGCGCAGGAACGACATCAACAGCTTGGGATTCACCTTCTCCCTGGCCAACAACCTTAGCAAAAGAGGCATAAGCTTCAGTTCCTAGACTCTTCCTTGCTGCTCGAGCTCTCCATAGCCCGACCCCCTTGATAGCTTGGGGACCAAAGAAGGAGTAGTTAAGATCAGGATGCTTTTCCCCTATAGTATAAAGGAATGACTTGAGAACTGTCCTCCTTATCTCCATGGCTATCTCTACTACACATGAGGACATCTCGGCTTCAACCTTTTTTACTCTTTCCTTAACAAGCTGAAGCTCCTTCTTTAGCACCACTACCTCTTCATCAGAAGCTTTGACCCATTGTTCTACTACTTTTAACTTTTCTTCAACAATGTTAGCTGCCCTGATCATCTTCCATAGCTACCAATGGGCTTCGTCGAGCTCTATATTAGCCTTGTTCAGATCGTTGGTGGCAAGACCGAAGCTCACCTGGATATCATCGTGACACTTCACTTTAAGAGACAATATAGCCTCCAACTCCTTTACCTTCCCCTTGAGTTCCTATACCTTAGCTCATCGGGCTCCCAACTCATCCATAAGAGCCAATCTTTCCCTATCCTAGACCTCACACATCATAACAATCTTCATCAATAACAGCATGCTCTATAGGAACAAGCAGCAGGGTCAAAATTGATAACAAACAAAATGGCTATGATAAAAAAAAATTTAAGGGAAAGACACACTTATCGTTAGACCCTGCTGAGTCATGAATCCTACCAACCTCTTGAGGGAGAGTTCCTCACTCTCCAGTGCATGGATCTTACCTTCATTACCTAAAATTGTGCCAAAGTTTTCAACAAGCGTTCAAGCATGAAGCTCCGTTTCAGAGTTGGGCTCTGCCAACGAGTTCATAAGGTTAACTCCTGATAGGTTTTAAGGTGTTGCCTTCTCCTTCCCCTTGGCAATCCTCCATTTCTTTTGAGAAGGACTTGAAGAATTGGTAGGACTGATTGCTTCCACCTCTTTAGAGTGCGATGAGGAGATTGGTTTTGGAAGAGGGACCTTGACAGTGGCAGCCAGTTGCTCTGCAACTGCCAAAATTGATTTGACCTCAGTGGTTGCTGGAGCTTCAGGGGTAGGTCCTGTATCGGGGGTTAGGGGCTGAACTGCAGTGATTTGGGTCGAAAGAAGTTCGAGACATGAGAGAGCCTCATCCTTGCTCTCTGATGGAGGCATCTTGAGGATCAAGTCCATCTTCATCAGCTGACGAATCCCTACCTCCTTGGTCACTATAATGCCTATTGGTGGAGAAATCCTAAAGAAGTAGAGAAGGTCTTTGTTGTTCTTGAAATCGTTTTAGAGATCTTTGGATGAAGCAAATCGATCTAGAATGCCTAACTCCCTGGTCTCGAGAACTGGCTGCTTACCGGTACCACCTATAAAATTGAACAAGAGGTTAAAGTTCAGTACAATAAGTCAGAATCCAAAACAGAGACCAAAAAGTGAACAAGTAGACAAATTCATTCAAGCCCAACCCACTTACCCAGAACAAGAACGAAATCAAAATTCTTATGATATTTCAGCAAAGAGCATGAGATATAGGACCAATGGGTTTTGTAGCATCCCGCATTGGACTTCCCCTTCGCACTCCCTTGTGGAAGGATCTCTTTATGAGGCATCTGCCTCACTGAAAGGTAATAGAGCCTGTCCTCAGAGTTTGCATACCTGAGGTCATAAAGGTAACAGAGGGTTTCAGGCGATGGTGGAGGAAGGTCATTGACCTTGTGGATAAGGGTCAGTGAAATCAACATAGTATATGAATTCGATGTTAATTGGAAGGCGTTGAGCTTTATCTTATTCAAAAAATCAATAATGAAAGGTTGAATAGGGAATCTTAGTCCCATGGTGAGATGCAAGATGCTAATAGCTATAAAGCCGTAAGGGGGATGGGCAGCATAGTCGTCAGGAGCAGGGACCATGGCACTACATCCCTTTAGAATCCAGTTCGATTCGATGGCAGAAGTGACATCTCAAACTCATACAATAGACTTGTGATGCTTAAATGTATGACAGTCAGGGCATTGGCCCGATGTCATCCTTTGGCCCTTGGTGCTTATCGAACAGACATTTGGGTTTGAAGCGACTCCCCTCCCACTCGATGTCGCAACTTTAGCTTGTCGTGCATCTCTTGTATCTAGAGATGAATCTGGTTCATCATCTTCACTCCTAATCAGGTGATAGTGATGTGCATGACCCGCTCCCATCTACAAAAGGGAATGAAAAGACCGATGAGTTTGCTGGAGAGAACCATACCAAAACCAGAATTACTGAACCCCTACTCCGCAGGCCAAGCACACCCTGCGCCACCACACCAATAACCTAAACTTCGGTAAATGGAGGATATACTCTGAATGAACAATAAAACCTCAGAAGACAGAGACATGTGTTAGGAATCTTGGAATCTATCGGCAACCCGACTATTCTACTCTAATCTGAGACTAGGCATTTGAACCATTTTTATTTACCACCATCAACAATCTCTTAATCAATTAGGCAAGGTCAGGTCCCTAATTTCCTACAAAGGAAGAATAATGTGTAAGACGCAGAAGTTAAAGGGCATATACCGTGATTTTTGGAGATGGAAAGTCTGGAAGGATCAGGAAATAGCAAAAGAGCAAGTAGAAAATAGTAGAGACTGGTGGCCAAGGAACTATGATGGCGGCTGGAAGGATGGATAGGTTAAGAACACCAGAAGCCTAGAAGTTTTTCAAATGACTAAGTGAGAGGGAGAAGGAAGACTCTCTCAGCTTAAAAGAGAATACGACCCTACCGTTGATCAAAAGGAGCGCCAGTTACCCACGATCTGATGGTCCAGAGAAAATAACGACCAATAACTGATGGTTCAGCAAATGTGCACCAAAAGTTGAAAGCAATATTTACTAGCCACCATTAGGAAACAAAAACCCATGCGTGTAAAACAAACAAGAGAACTAAATGGTGCATTGAGATCACATGTCTCAAGGCACTGGGGTGAAACTAAACATCTTGTGTCCAAGTAATGCATTAGCCATATGTAGAATTCTTGTGTGAGCCACGTCCAAGTAATGTGCTTGCCCCACACAGAATTCTTGAGCAAAACGACCTTGTGTCCAAGTAATGCATTAATCAGATGTTAAATTCTTGCGCAGGTCATGGAGCTAAATGAACATCTCACGTCCAAGTAATGCATTAGCCATAGATAGAATTCTTGTATAGGTTGGGGGCTAAATAACCATCTCGCGTCCAAGTAATGTGCCTGTCCCACATAGAATTCTTGTGCGACCTCACGTCCAAGTAATGCATTAACCATACACAGAATTCTTGCACAAGCTGGCATGATTGATTGGTGATCTAGCACATATCCTTTAAAATAGCACCTTATTAATTAATGTCGATTGGCTTAAATTCCTTATGATGGAAACTAACTATCCCATTAAACACTTTGCATAACGATTGTTGAATTTTAATTTTGCAGGGGCAAATCACATTGCCCGCGGTAACTAGCTAAACTGTCCTTACACGGACTTAAAGAGACAAAGGGCAGAAACATAATGCTTGAAACGACACTAAAAGACCTCCTTCAATGAGGCAAATTTACATCAGAAGAACTGATATACAAAGATAAAAAAATAAAAGCCTAATGGTAATGCTCCTGCACAGGGAAGAGCATGGCCTAAAGCACAGAAAAGGAAAGCATGAAAGACAGAAATGACATGACAAATTATGCATAAAGACTGAGTCATCTTGTAGGTTACAGACAAAGACTTTAACCACTTGCTACAACTCCCAACCCATAAAGCGAGCTGAGAGCTGGGGGGCTTATGTTATATGGATTTTCCAAAAGCATGTTTTGGGTCGGTCAAGGTCCAATTGGAAGCCCACTTAGACCGATGGAGGTCCAGAACAGAGTCTGAGGTTGCTGAGCGAGAACCCTCGACTATCAGGTGTGAGTTGGAGGCATCTCACAACATCGTAGAAGAAAGGGTATAGCTCACTAAAGAGACTTTTGACCCATTAGTGAGGAAGCGACTAGGTACAGATGACAAGATCAGCCAGAGCTATCAACCCGCTCAACTTCCAGTTCACCTACTAACGATGGACGCTTGTATGGAACCCAGTCAGCAATCTAAGGCACACATCTCCAATTGATAGCTCAGCCTCCAAACCTACACATCAACCCCTCGAAAGTCCGACAATGATTTGCCCAACATAAATTAATGGGCACCAAGCATTAAATGCCCGAAATTACTGAAGTAATCATTTTACTGCTTATAAAATTACACTTGTAACCCTCCCTCTTTCTATAAATAGAGGGGGGTCATCATATGAAAAAAGAATGGAAAATATGTAGGGAAACTCTGCCAATATTGAGAGTGAGCACTGTTCATTGAGAAAGAACTCCATTGTTGTATCCATATTCTGTAAAACCAATCTCCCCAAAGAATAACAAAAGATCATCATGGATGTAGGGGCCAAACTGGCTTTAGTCGAACCACGATAAACTCTTGGTGTTGTTAACTCTTCTTCTTCCTTACTACTTCCTTTTACTGTTCACTATCTTATTTATCTTGCAATTAGGGGAAACACTGAACTCAATTGGTTGGTCGGATTTTGATGTCAACATTTATCAATATAAATCTATGAAATAATTTGAATAATCATAGTGTTGTGAATTCAAAATAATTCAATCATCACAATATAGATAAGATAAAATTTACAATTATTTTGCACACCATTAGCCATGTAAGGTTCTGATAACATTTGTTAAATTTTTTCAAAATTGGGATGGATCAAATTGTGTTATCACAATATAAATGGAATATAAAAAACAAAATAGAATTAGGAATCAAAGTTTACTTGAATTCATAAATTGATCAATTATTTGATATTAAGTTGATCCCTTTGTGATATGATATTTCCTTAATTGGTTTTTTTCTCCTACGAAACCTTAGCTATCACACTGTAGGGGAAAATACAATCTATAGTTTGATGGGATGGATGCAATTGACTTAAAATTTTAGAAGTAGAAACCCATTATAATAAAATAATGCTATCTAGTTATAACCTAACCCATCATAAAAAATACCAGGTCCAGAAATTGGCCTAAGTAACTTTATATCACTAACATGGGCTAACAACACTTTAACATTTAGAATAAACTTTTAAATTATCTTAGGTCCATAATAGAAAATTCTAACATGATGTGGAGTAGAATGATATCAATTATCAGAGGCAAAACTCAACCTTTATTTGGTTGCAATGAAAAAGGGGAAAAAAGAAAATTCTCAAAGAAAACAAGAGAAAAAAATGCATTTTTTCTTGTTTGGATATGAAAAAAAAAGGAGAATTTGAATAGATGTGTCCATGGTTCCACAAAAAGTATTCTCTTTCAAGGAAGAGAAAATAAATAAAAAAAATTAATATGGCCAATTTTGTCTTCGTCAAAGTAATATTGATTATATTTTTAAAAAGACATTTTTTTTATTTTAGATTTTTTTTTCAAATTAAAGAATTTGTCTAGGTTACATTTTCTCTCCTCACAATTTCATTTCATCTAAACAAGAATAAAAATTATATTCTCATTAATTTCATTTCTTATTTTTTTTATTAATAAGGAACCGTACAAGAACAAAGTAGTAGTCATGTTACAGACAGTGAAACGAGGAAATGTAGAACCTACATCATTACACAGCAAAGGAAAAACATCCCTAGAAGGACTACAAAAGATGGTTAAATTAGCTTAGGCACACTAGCCCTTCTTGGCAAGTTAATCAACACATTGATTTACCTCCCTATAGATATGGATGATAGATTTAGAGGGAAATATCTCTAGAAGGTTCCTACATTCAGCAAGCAAAGGGTTAAGCATTTTATTAGAAGTATTGCTACTTGTGATTAGTTTAAACAACAACACTAGCATCCAGTTAGATAATCAAGTTAGTTATGCCTAGTTCTAGGGCTAGCTGCAAGCCCTCAAGCAGAGCCCGGAGTTCAGCAACCATACTGTATGAGTATCCAATTCCTTTACAGAAGCCTTTAACCCAGTAGCCATTGGCATCTTGGATTAGACCGCCAGCTTTTGTAATGCTAGGATTCCTTTTAGCCGAGCCTTTGGTATTCAAAGTAAACTAGCCACCTTGGGGCTATTGCCATTTTAACCTAGTTGCACAACCTGATCTTGGTAGTACCCAGATTATTACTGGTGACTAAAATAAAATTTGAGTAGCTCTAGCTTTGATTTGTTTAGATAGACTAACTGGTTGGTTGAAACTAGTTTTTCTCCATAACTTTCCATGAGCTAGCCTATTCTTGTAATTCTATATACACCACAAAGCTGTGTTGAAAAAAATACTCCATGGGATGCTTAAGCTTTGGTAGTTTTCTAGAGTTTTACAATTGAGCCTGATCCACTCCTTTATGTCAAGGGTAAATGTTTGTGCCAGATTATGGAGGATGGCAACTTTCTGCCAAACTTGTTGTATGAACCTACATTTTCTAAATAAATGAGTTTAAGTTTCTTTTTCCAAAGAGCATATATGACATATGCCATTAGTATCAATGTCTTTAGAGTGTGGCACCAGTCTAGGTACTATTATGCATAACAAGCCAGATAAGCATTTGTTTTTTTTTTTTTTTTTGGGGTGGGTGATATGGAGCATCCATATCTAGGTGCCATCAGAAGTTTCTTACATTCTTCTTATCTCCATCCATTTTCTAATCATGCCATAAGTTTTAGTAGTGGAGAATAGGCCATTATGTGATAGGCCCTAAACAAGTTCATCTTGCAGATTGCTTTGCAGGTTGACATAATTTGACTAGATTGTGTGAATCAAATTTTCCTCAAAGAACTGTTTCCACAGGCCTATATCCCATATCCCAGGAGCTAGGACTAGATTACAAACTTTCCAATCTACATGTTCCTTAAGTAAAGGCCCTTGAAAAAATTGCCTAAGAGGGCCAAGCCCTATCCAATTATCAAATCGGAGTTTAGTGTTGCTTCCACTATGAGGTACCTAACATAGGCTATTTTCTAGAAGACCACCAGCTTTCCGCATCATGCCTTGCCAAGTAGGTCAGAAAATTACCCTAAGCCTGGATCTATTATGGACATACCTATGAGACAGGCATTCTGCCCATAGTTTATCACTCTCCTTTAGGAACATCTAATTGAGCTTAGTTACCAAAGTCAAGTTCCTCAACTAAGTTTTTTGGAGGCCTAGACCCCTCTCTTAAGTTGGCATAGTGACTTTGTCCCATCCCACTAGATGCATCTTTCTCTCATCCTCAATAGATCCCCATAAGAAATTTTTGGAGATAGTATCAGTTCTTTGGCAGTAGGGAACACTGCATGTAGTGGAATGGCATACTTTCAGGAATAGCCTTAACTAAGACTTTTCTTCCTGCCAGAGTTAGGAATTTTGTCTTCCACCCACTGAGCCTAGATTTTATCTTGTTTATAATATGGTCAGAGGAGTTGCCTCTTCTACTAGAGTGTATGGGAAAAACCATATAGGCTTCCAAATTTTTAGTACTCTCCATGCCAATGATATTCAAAACTTCCCTTTTAGTCACTTTTATGGTATTGGGTAGAAAGTAAACTTTGGATTTGGAAGTATAGACAAAGCACAAAAGAAATGGGTAATATTTATCTCTTAGAATTTAGGGTTTTTACTAATGAAATGAGAGTTATAGTGGGAGAGCAGTAAATGACCATTAATTCAAAATTTATTCCACTTGAGTTGATTTGTGTGGGTAAATTTTGAATTATGAATCGACTTGCCAGTTAACTTGCAAAGTCTGTGAAAATTTTGGTCTTTATGAGTCAATTCACATGCCTAACTTAATGAGGTGCAATTCAACTTACATGTGTAGTTTAAAACATGCGAATTGACTTGCATAAAATGCAATGTTCTCGGGAAAAACCAAATTGACTACGAGTCGACTTACAAATCCAGGATTTACAAATCTAAATTGTTTTGTAAAAATTGATTAAATAATTATTTCTAAACAATTCCAAAGTATTTGTTTCAACTTAAAAGCATATTTTGCAAATATAAAACTTTGTTAAATCATTTGAGAATATAGAGAAATACTTTTGAAAAAATTTTCCAAACTCCTTGTTGCAAATCTTTCAGGAAAAAAAACTTCTTAAAATTAACTTAATCCTTGAGTTAAATTGAAAGAAATCCTAACCTTTATATTAAAGTGATCTTAGGCCTAGACTAAGTCTTCATAAAGAAATCTAAGGCCTTCCAATATAAAATTACTGAAATTCAACACATTTAGAACATCTGAAGAGTTTGTTATCATCAAAACAAAATATAAATCTTTTAAAAATTAGGGCTAGACTCAATAGTCTTCCCTTTTTTATGATGGCAAACCATTTTGGGGTTGGATAAAAAAAATAATTGTTCAATACAAATTATCATACAAGCTCCCCTTCTATTTGATGTCTTCCCCTCAAAACATGGACATATAAAAACAATTTAGCATACAATTTACAAGCTTCAAAGTACCATATTTTCCCCCTTTTAGCATCATCAAAAAATAAAAAACAAAGATATAAAAGTATCAAAGATAAAATTGAAATTAAACCATGAAATTCAACCAAAATTCAAAGTAATTCAAATTAATATAGTATTAGCAACAAAAGTAAAGAACAAAGTCATATGAAAGGGAAAAAGGAGCTAAGGGAAACAATTTCTAAGCAACAAGCAAATAAAAAAATTTACTCTTCACGAGGTATGACATATTCTTTGATCTTAGTGATTAATGACTTCATATTGTTCAATTGATTGTGCAGTTTTTTTACATCAAGATTTATGTTAGTTTCAAAGGAATCAAAGTACTCTTGCATGTAATCCAATCTATCATTAATTTTGTTTTCACCTTCACACACATATTTAAAGTTCTTCTCCATTTAGGCATAATAGTGTTTTTTTTTTCTTTCAATTTGCAATTGCTTGAGGAGAGTTAGAGTCTCATTTTGTGCATCACTGCTCTCATAAGAACCAGAAGGTCCAGTAGTTGAAGATCTAGCACAACAAAAATTGTCCTTCTCTATCTTCCATTCATGTACTAAAGATTTATTTGATGCATATTTTTGTCACAAAAAAAAGGTATTGGTTTACTTTGTTTCTCTCTCAAGCCTCATCAAAATTTTATAAAGTGTGAAGATCTAAGTTAGAAGCATACTATAAGGCAAGAAGTTTGTACCACCCTTAGTTACAAAGTGACCCATGTTAGTTTAGATGAGATATGGAATGTTGACTTGGATATTTTTCTTAATAGCTCACATGAGAAATAGCTCATCTTCTACAATGTTGGTGTAATTTACACTTCTAGGAATAATAACTTTAGAAATAGTGAAATGTAGCAAATGGATTTCCATGGATAGCTTAGTAATCATCAGTTTCCCATATTGAGAAACAAGAGCACAATTAGGAAATAACAGCTTGATGGCTTCTTCTCTAGAGTAATCTTGCGAGTCCTTAGTGGTTACTGATGTATTATTTATTCCACAAGTACACGGCATAGCTGTAGCTATTACTGGTTAATATGGGTCGAGTCCCACAAGGATTTCTATACCAACTACTAGAGTTTTGCAATCTAAGTTGCCTAAATCAAATAAAAGTGCTACAAATA
>JANHAO010003214.1:0-26623 GCA_026873985.1 Saraca asoca
TAAGCATGATTTAAAAGTTTCATATACTTGAGAAGAAGAAAAAACAAACATTTGACAAATTAATGCCCATCTACTTTGTAGGAACGTGTATCAAACATTGCATATGACATTGTGAACGGACTTTGCAGACCCATTCATGACCAATCCGTACTAGTTACATAACAGTTAGAGATGGTGGAAATCTAGAAGGATTAGCTATCGTGTAAGCATAAGCCAATATATCATTGATCTCATATGATGTATAATTCTTTTGCTTCATATATTTGTTTAACATTAGCTAATTATATTATTAATCCCATATGATGTATGATTAACTGTTTTATGTTGTTTTAACTTTTAACCTTAGCTGTTGTAGTAGACATCTCACTATTTGGTCCTTCAATGTTGCAACATGACAAAACCACAGCCAAGCTACTTAGCATACCGTGAAGCCAGCTTAGGGCATGGGATTTTGGACATAAAGAACAAAACTCATGCCTATTTTAGTTGGAATGGTAATCAAGATGGGTATGCTAGCACATTGTGAGTCAAAATAAACCTATCACATCAGCATAAACTCTAATACATCATAATCAAAATGTTTCTGTCTATACCACTAATGTGCAGGACTCTATTTTGTTCTAGTTGGAATATTTTATCAAATGAGTAGAAAGCAAGTTTAGTGACCAATAGAAATAAACAACTAGTAGAATAGTTAATCCCAAGTTTAGTGACAAATCAATCTCAAAACTATTTCAAATGAGCAGAAAGCAAGAAAAACCAACTTGGTAGTTGAGTTGCCAACTAATCGGAACTCAAATAATGATGAACAGGCTCACGTTCTTTGAAGGAAGTTGCAATTTCCTTCACCTAGTTCATCATTCCAACATTTCAAAGACAAATATCGGTTAAATTTGTTGAAATAGAGTGCTAAATTGAAGAAGGCTAAAGGGAACAATAGGGAAAGAACAAAATAGGGTTTTCATTCACGTTAGAAGAAATTCATGAATAAGTGAAAACAACAAATTCTTAGCAGTGGTTCTAACACAACCGCCTTTAAACATTCGGCGCTTAAACCACATGTTGACATTGGAATCTGGTTCTGATCCAAACTTCAGCCAACGGGGAATTCTTTCAGGATCTCAAGTTGTTAGCTAGTTCGAAAGTAGTAAATAAGCAAATTAATTAGGAAAGAAGGGAAGAATAGCAAAAGGCAAAAGCTTTTTAACGTGGTTTGGCACTGGACCTTATGTTTACGGTAATGTATTAATTTTTTAATGTTTTTACAGCATATTAGCACCTCTCCTTTAACGTTCATCTCCTTCCTGTATTTATAGAGAAGAAAAGGTTACAATCGTAATTTTACATGTAGTAAATCTGTTACATCAGACATTTAATGCACAAAACTGGATGAACAGATTAAATCCTATAATTTGACTACTGCAAATTGCCACCTGCAGGTGGGCCTTGCATGTCTACTGGGTAATATATGTGTTGGTCTTCTACTTAGCAAGCTTCCATGTCGCTGATCGCGCCTTGCTGACCAGATCCTTTAGTCTGAGAGAGGACCTGCCTTCAGCATGATGAGGTCGAGCTCGCTCTATCGGGGATGAGCTCGAGTTAAGGAGGTTGCTCCACGACGTGAGCTGGAGACATAGCGTTCTAAGTGCTCTTCGAGCTGGATCTTTGTTGTACTCAAGCCGTTCACTAACCCTTTAAAGATGATCTAAATTTCTCATATAACATAAGCCCCCCAACTCTCCGCTTGCTTAAGGAGCTAGGAGTTGAGACTTTTAGACAACCGCTCGGTCAAAGTCTTCATCGAGATTATCATTTCATCTGTTCTAGGCCATGCTTCCTGTGGCACATGTTTGTCAATCATTGGTGACTCAACCTTAATCCTTTTCGAGGTAATAAATGATGGCAGTTAAGGGAATAAGTCTGGACCCTTCGGTGAGGCCAGACTCAGCTCTATTAAAGGGAGAAGAAATCCCTTCTGCTTCTCCACTGAACAAAGCATGAAAATTCTAGACAAACCTCCATTACTTATAGTGCTCTGGCTCTCCGCTGGGATGTGTATGGCCTGCTGCATAGGGAACTTAAAAGGATTCAACTTCTCTGATAACGTGGAAGGATCTTATACAGATCTTAGATTACATCCTCTCGGCTTCGCAGTGAGGTTTTTGTGCCTGATCAGCCAAGCTCCTACTGTTTCTTGAGTTGCTCTCTTTGCAAATCAGAAAAGAGCTCTGACCAAAAAAATAAGGAGCAGTAATGCTCTTTCCCTCTCCGTTGGTGAGGGTCAAGCTGAGGAAAAGCTCACCATTGAGGAAGGCTTCGGAAGAGAAGTCTTAGAGCTCAGGTAGGCCCGCGAGCTCTAATTAGCTAGGGTGCATCCTGTTAGAGGTTAGCCTTCTGATGTGTGGGAGCTTTCCTCTTATGCAACAATCTTCCTTCTAAAGGAGACTAGTTGTAGCTCATTTTGACTTGTATTTTCTCTTCCTGATGTAGTTTTATCTCGTTGAGGCTTTTTAATGAATAAAACCTTCTTTGCGATCTCAATGTGCTGTCTTTAGTTTTCTGTATCCGTAACTGTGCAAACTTTATAGCTTGCAATGAAACGTTCAAATAACTAATCAACCTAACATCCTCAAACACAATAATCACAAACAAAGCACTTCGCACATAACTGTTGTCGAATCCGTAAAATGATTGTGCATAATCAGAAAATCACATGAAAGCTGCGAACAATTGCTCGCATGCAAGCTGTGAACTAGAGCGATCTCATTGCCTTAGGCAAATAATTAAGTCGTCAATTCTTTACGCTTTAGCAAGCACAAAGCCTCACTAGTGTTGAGTGTTTAAAAGTGCCTCTACACCTCAGCGAGCACGCAGCTATGTTAGCAAAGCGAGTGTTTATTAGTGCCTCCACATCTCAGTGAGCACATAACTATGCTAGCATAGTAAGTGTTTTTTAGTGCCTCCGCACCTCATTGAGCACGCAGCCACATTGGCATAGTGAGTGTTTTTTAGTACCTCTATACCTCTGTGAGCATATATCTATGCTGGCATAGTGAGTATTTTTTAATGTCTCCGCACCTCAGCAAGCATGCAGCTACGTTGGCATAATGAGTATTTTTTAGTGCCTCCGTACCTTAGCGAGCACGTAGCTATGCTGGCATAGTAAATGTTTTTTTATGCCTTCATACCTCAACAAGTACACAGCTACGTTGGCATAGTGTTCATCAATTCATCTCTAGAGTAAGCTCCTGGGGGCCTCAATTGGACAAAAGGTCATAGCTGGCACAAGGTTTACATAAAAGACTTGAAAAAGTTAGTCGCATGCAAGCTGTGGAAGGTGTAAACACTTGATAGCAAAGGGTAGAATGAAGAGATGGAGACAATAACATTAAGCCAATCAAAAAACAACTTCAAATAAAGCAGAGGGTGGCATTTAATATTTACACTTAAATTTTAGATACATTGCTAATGAATGATTCAGACTGAGCCCTCCGACTCTTAGCCGCTGCTATGCTGAGGAGGTTGGGAATACCACCCTGCAGGTCGCACCATGTACTCCCTTAGACGACCCCTTTTGATCAGGTCCTCAATTGCATCCCTAAGGGCCTGATAGTTAGAGGTGCCATGGCCAGCCTTGTTGTAATAGGCATAGAACTCGTCTCCATTCCTTTGCCTAAATAGAGTCTTCAAAGGTCTAGGCTTTCCAAAATCTTCCTTGTCCCTTTCTGCTGCAAAGATCCTATCTTGGGAGTCTGATAGGATGCTATATTACTCGTGGCAATCCGAATGCTAAGGTTGCTCACCTTCAGGCCTTTTAGACTTCTTCGTAGTCCATCCGATAAAGTGATCATCCCAGTCCATACCACCCCTCCTTTTATTGTGGGAGGAGCCATTCTTCTCATCCCTCTTGCCAAACCTTCCCGAGCCGAAAGTTTCTTCCCATTTGATCTGCTTAGCAGCTTACTCATAGAACTTAGTGAGATCTTTCATTAGGGACTTGTACAGGCTCTTGTATAATTTTTCATCTTTGTGGAGTCCCACAAAGATTATTGCCAGCATGGTTTCTTCAGATGGATTCTCCACTAAATTGGCCTCAAGTCTAAATCTGGCAACATAGTTCTTTAATGACTCATGCTTGCGCTAAAAGACCATGGCGAGATGACAGGGGGCACAAGTTATCTTTTTAGTGCTTGATACTGGCTAATGAATTTCTATTGATAGTCTTCCTAACTGCAAATTGAGTTAGCTGGGAGGCTTCTAAACCAAGCTCGAGGTACGC
The DNA here is from genome assembly GCA_026873985.1 of Saraca asoca. Lineage (NCBI taxonomy): Eukaryota > Viridiplantae > Streptophyta > Magnoliopsida > Fabales > Fabaceae > Saraca > Saraca asoca. The sequence goes on from JANHAO010003214.1 coordinate 4,280, forward strand.
CTCCCAATATGGTCGGGAACACTCAGCATTTGATCAGGGGATCAACTGTTTGTAAGTCCATCTGAACATTGAATGTGTCTAGATGATCGTAAGGGTCAGAGTCCCCACTATACAATGAAATCACGGGGACCTTGAGCTTGAGAGGGAGAGTTCGGGTTGCGATCTCCTTAGAGAGCAATGACCGCTCTTCGTAGCGAGCTCGATCACTAGGAGCTCAAAGACGTTCCTCCAACTGGGCTATTTTCTAAAATAACTTTCCAACCAGCGAGTCAGGTGCTCCGGATTGCTGGCTAGGGGATTGCTGAAGTCTTTGATCCTCATAGTCGCGAGAGTTGCGACTTGGAGTTTACGCTTGTGAGCAACAAGCTAGACAATTCTCCTAGTTAGAATTGCCCGAACGTCTAACTTGTTGCTACTGGAGAATGTTGACAGGCACTGCGGCTTCGGTCTGTCACTGCATACCCTATGCCAACATCATAACTACTTTGGTCAGTTCTCCTATCATGTTTTCCAATTTCTCCTGACATTAGAGCCAAATCTGCACTCGATTGGTGCCGTTGGCATCAACAGTTGGTTGAACAAAATTGGCTGGGGGGAAGCCAATGGTTGCACCAATGATGGGAGCAGTAGAGGAGTCCATTGTTAAGACATGCCCTTCTGGAGGGTTGAGTAGCGCATTTGAAGCTCTGGTGACTCTTCCCTTAGTCATTGCAGCAAGAAACGAATTAGAACAGGTGATATCCCCATAGACGGAGCCAAAATATTAACGTTCGAATCCGGTTCTGATCCAAACTCCAGCCAACAGGGGATTCTTTTGGGATCTCAAGTTGTTAGCCAGTTCAAAAGCAGTAAATGAGCAAATTAATTAGGAAAGAAGGGAAGAATAGCAGAAAGCACAAGCTTTTTAACATAATTTGACTAAATTTGGACGGCATCGGACCCTACGTTTATAGTAATGTATTGATTTTTGAATGTTTTTACAGAGTTTTTTCAGCATACCAGCACCTCTCCTTTAACGTTCATCTTCTTCTTGTATTTATAGAAGAGATGAGGTTACAATCGTAATTTTACATGCAGTAAATTTGTTACATCGGACATTTAATGCACAAGACTGGATGAACAGATTAAATCCTATAATTCGGCTACTACAGATTGCCACCTGCAGGTGAGCCCCGCATGTCTACTGGGTAATATATGTACTGGTCTTTTACTCAGTGAGCTTCCAAGTCACTGGTTGCACCTTACTGGTCAGATCCTTTAGTCCGAGAGGTACCGGTCTTTAGCATGATGAGGTCGAGCTCGCTCTATCAAGGATGAGCTCGAGCTGAGGAGGTCACTCCGTGACGCGAGCTGGAAACATAGCGTTATAAGTGCTCTTCGAGATGATTCTTCGCCGTACTTGGGCCTTTCACTAACCCTTTAAAGATGTTTCGGATTTCTCATATAACACTCCGTAACCACTGTTAAACATTGTATTAGCAGCAATTATGTTGAATTGTAGCTAAAAACCATCTATAAAATTCGCATTTCATAAGCGTCGAACCCGAATCGCTTTGTTGATGTCTTTAGTGGTAGTTTGGACGAACTGTCACCGTACATGCCAGAAAGTAAAACAAACTAAAAAACCAACGAACTAGTAACTAGAATCTCTATTTTTAAATATCTGCTACGTACTTTATTTATTTCATAGTAATAATTGTAATAACAATACATGTAGCTTCAAATTCTATAAAGAAAAATAACACAATAATACAAAATACATGTGTGATGCATACTTACAAAATTGCAAGTCAAGCAACCCAGTATAAGACACTCCCACCCATAACATTTCCTTAACAACCTCCTCCACCCACAACCCCACATCTGCCTCCACCTCCACCTATCCGCCTCCACAACCTCCGCCACATCCACCTCCGCCACCGCTTTTACTGGGCTTCTTGGAGTTGCCATTGCCACAGGCAAATATTACCATTGATATAACAGATAGAGATACAAAAATCATGACAAATAATAAGGTCCCGGAACCAAAAATCACACCCCCTTGATCTGCAAAGCTACCCTCTATTGCAATTCTAGCCATCTTATTTTTCCTACAATTTAATTTGTGTACCATGAACAACAAAGTTTATAGTCCTGAACACAAAAATTCCGTGTCTAACAAATTAATAAGGTTGAATTTTCAAAAGCTTGCTACAGTACAAAACGACTCTTTCCTGAAGTATACTTGTCAATGAGAAAAATCTTATAAGAAGTATCCGCGAAATTAATTTGCTGAAAATGTGTGATTGAGATTAAACTCAATTTGATATTATAAGAATGCATAATGATATCATCTTTTTAAAATGTGTACTTAAACATAATCCACGCATCAATTCGCGTGAAACCACTTATATAATATACACATAGTTATTATAAATAGAAAAGTAACTTCAACAAATAATATTTCTAATATATTAAAAAGATATTTATAATTCACAAAGTATGAAAGAAAATTTTCTTGAGATAATAGTCAAAAGTGAATAACAAGTTATATAATTAATTTCTTTTTACAAATATCCCAATCCTATTTCTTGATAAATTTGAACTTTACTATAACAGCCTTATAGAACATACATAAACTAAGAAATATCCTACTAAGTTATATTACCATAATTGTCTTAGAATAATCTAAAGCAAAGCCAATAAATGTCTAGAACTGTCACTACCAGATTACACGAAAGTTATTAAATATATAGAACAAGTTAGCAAATGAAAACCTTTATTTTTCCTAGATCCGCCCCATACTTGCATACCATTACTCTTTTCTTCAAACTTCACCTTCCACATGAGCTTATTGAATATTTTCGATGAGATAATTTTGAATGGAATGAATTACTAATTATTGACTATTTGATTCTAATAATAATTTTATCATGACCCACTTAAAGCTAAGTATGATCTTAATTTTTAGATATCCAAGTTGCAAGAACATAAATGGTATAAAATTAAGTTGTTATTATTTGAATTAAACCGAGAGAACTGGATTCTTTTCAAAACGTATATTCATGGTTGCAATCGGCAAAATATCAGGAGTCGGAAGTGTAAATATCATCTATATTTTAAAACTCTCTGGTATAAAATAGTACAAATAAATTAATAAAAAAATTTATTTATAATTATTAAATAAATAAATAATTATTACAAATAGTTACGTCTTTTTATAATATTACATTAATAAAAATTATTTATTCTGTAATTTAAACTTAAAATTCTATTTTTAACTTTATATATATAAGATTTTTAAATAAAAATATATGCAGAAAACCACATTTTTCAATGTTGTCTCACTCCCAAGTCCGAGCTTCTTTTCAAGTATAGGAGCAAAAGTCAAAGACTCTCAACAATTAATTCTAGAAATCAGACATTAACGGTATATGCGGCGGCATAAATAATAGGTGGTTTACTTTTCCAAACATTATATCTAATTTAAGAAAAAAAATTACGTAAACTAAATTGTCGTTTAATTATTGGTCCACATGCTGCGATAGTATTTGTTGTTATTGTTTTTTTTTTTTTTTAGAAAATGGTTTGACATGTCACAGAAAACTAAACCACTTTTAATAACTTTTGAAGTAGTTAAATTATTATGATAGGGTTCGTCACCGACATAATAATTAACGAAAGGACTTGACATGGGTTGCCGTTTCAAAGACTCTCAACAATTAATTCTAGAGATCAGATATCAACGGCATGTGTAGCCGAATAAATAAAAGGTCGATTACTTTTTCTAACATTATATCTTATTTAAGAAAAAAATTATTTAGATTAAATTATCTTTTAATAAAATAAGATAAAAATAAGTAATTAATAATAATTATTTTATTTTTTATCTAAAAAATAAATATGTTTAAAATTGTTTTATAATTTTTAATGTGAATTTAATTTGTTATTAAAATAAAATATGACTTATAAATTTCTTTTTAAAATTATATGAATTATTTTATAATATTTTTTTTAAATATAATGATCTTTCACATAATAATATTTCTTCTTTAAATTAATTTTTTATTACAATCAAGATAAGCTCTTTATTTTAATTTTTAAATAGAATATTATCTATAACACATAAAATACCATACAAATTCTTTATTCTTAACACAATTCATAATAAACAAAATTTGTACTATTAGCAACTTCAAAAATTACATTTAAAGTTAGCACTCAATTTTCTTATTGTATATGTATGATTACCTTTTGTCTTTAATTTTTTTTTTAATTTAGGGTTTGATTAAATTTGCTTAAACTACCTTTAGTCCCTTAAAAGATATAAATATTTTCAATTTAATCCTTATTTAATTTTCATTCTTAATTTGATCATCAACAGATTTAATTAGATCATTTTGTCCATCTAAGTATTAATATAATTGATAATATAAAAGTCCAAAATTTGATTTGGTATCCTCCAAACTTATGTGGTACCTTTCATGCTCTAAACTTAACCCTTAACTTTATTTCAAAAACAATAGATATAGCATAATCACTTTAATTCTATTATTTTTATCATTTAATGCAATATTATTTTGATTTATATAAACACTTATTCTTGCACAAGACATATTTAATGTTTCCATAATCATTAGGGAATATCACATCATGCTTTGAATTTTCATGTCATCAATTTAGTTAATAAAACGTGAAGTAAATAAATCAGATAATTTGATTAGATGAAATTTGCAAATTAAACAGAGATTAAATTAAAAAACTTGCATATATGATAGATTAAAATTATGTTTCACGTCATGCTTTGAATTTTCATGTCATCAGTTTAGTTAATAAAACGTGAAGTAGATAAATCAGATAATTTGATTAGATGAAATTAAATTTATTAATAAGTAAACCGAGAATGCAAATTAAACAGAGATTAAATTAAAAAATTTGCATATATGATAGATTAAAATTGTGTTTTAGTCTTGTCCATGAGTTATTTTCATAAATAATTTTTTTCCATTTTTGACAAAATGACAACAATCAAAATCACCATATATTATTTATATATACATATGTGCGTGCTGTTATGTACTAATTTGTACTACATGTAATGCTTCCTTTCTATTATTTATATATGACCATTTATAATTCATCTTATGTGTCAATTGTGAATATAATTCTCTTAACACATTCAAACGGGTGGATTTAGATTGATTAAGAATGATTTATGTAATTTTTTTAAATAAATTAATTTCTTTGATTTACTTGATATTAATCAATTCAAATTTTAGAATTAATTTTATTTGTTGAAATTAGTTTAAAATATTTTCAGATGATTTTAAATTATTAAACTTAAATATTGGAAGAATAATATACGTAATATTATGATTCATTTTGGATTTATAAACGCAATTTAATGATAATTTTATGTTGTAACATTCACATTTACATATAATCTATATTGTAACAATACATCTATAATCATATTTCACAATCATGATACTAGTATAAATAGTTATTTCAATATAAATTTATTAAAACCAATATTGTTATTTATATAAATATATTCATATGTCTCTTGTATTTGTACATGATTCTGAAGTACTCCTTTCAAATGTGGAGCACCACAATTTTAACACATCTCCTTTGTCCACATAGATAAGGAGAAATTTGAGCCATCCGTTAGGAAATGAGAAACCGAAATAGACTTGCATATTTGTTTACAGTGGAATCACTTTTTTTTGTTTTTTAATCAAAGCAATTGCTAAAAGGTGCTTCTTGACTTCGTAGAAAAAGCCCCTTCTATCTATATTACTTCTATTTCTTCCTGTAAGATTTATTTTCTTTATAATAATTTAGAACAAACTCACGGTAATGCAGTACCGTTTAAAGGTCAATCAAGGAAGATTTTCGTAAAGGGGGCAGAAAGGGGTCTTTTCCATTTGATACCAATTCCAACTTCTTTACATGTGAGAAATTCACTCTATAATTTGAAAAAATATATTTTATTTGCAAGTAATATAATTTTAATATTAATTTATTAATATGTGATTTAAAATATTATAAAAAATAATTTATAATTTATATTATTAATATTTTATTTATCCATACTAATTTTTCATTTAAATTTAATAAGTTTTGTCACATATCAATTATATGATTCTTAATTAATCTTAATTTAACTTTAATTGTATCATCATCTTTTTCAATTTCTTTTTTTGTTTAAATTTGAAATTTAAAAAAAAATACCTTTGATTTTACAAAATTTCTTGGATACAATGAGAGGAAGAAGAAAAAAATTAATTGCAATCTCCAATACAGCATGTCAAAGTCTCTTGTGTATAAAAGAATTCATCGGAGGTGATTTTTTTTTTTTCAGTCTCTGTTAACGTAAAAACATACATTATATGAAATATATAATTTTCATATACTTCTAATATCAGATTGTGAAAGTCTCCAGATTGTTTTTTTTTTTTTTTTTTACAAAGAAGTTTCCAACTTCATTTTCAGAATCTCACTTACGGTACCGACACTTTGACCACTAATTAGTAGAGGTCTTGAAATAAAAAAGAAAAAATAAAATAAAACCATTCTATAAGCACATCGGGCATATTAGCCAGAAAATAGATAGCAATTAGATCATTAATCAAACAACTAAAATTACCTTTATTTTGACTTATGTGACCCATGATAATATTTTTATTTTATTCTTTGCGTGTCATATAGTCAATATTGTATTATATCTTCCATTAATTGTTTGTCTCTATTCTCTATTTAGTGTTAAAAAAATATATGTTTTAAAGAAGATAAATGTACTATGATTAAAGTTTCCAAATATATATATATATATATATTTGGAAAGTATTTAAAGATTATAAATTTTTTTTACTAAAAGGATATACTATTTTGAGGAAAGAAAATTTAAATTTTACACATCACACAAATTACAATATTATATATATCTATATATTTATGTGTGTGAAATGCACTTAAAAATGTCAGTCTTATGCTCTGTTATATATATATATATATGTGTGTGTGTGTGTGTGTGTGTGTGTGTGTCAGTGAATGTTGTGTGTGTGGAAATTATGGTGCATTGACGAAGAAAAACCTTTGTGTTGATATGATCAGTTTTTCTTTCTTGGCCACATACCCTACGTCTTTTTCCAACATAATTTTCCGTAATCCAGACACCAATTTAGCTCTAAGATGTTAAAAATTGTCTGTGTAGGAAAGTATTTCAATTTTGATAAAATTAATTAAATAATGGTTTGAGAGATTTATTTTTTAAAATTTATATATGATAAAGTAATTTATTATTTATTATGAATTCTGTGGATAAATATATTTGACAGTTAAAATGTAAGACTATATCTTTTATTAGTCTATAATTGGAGGACCAATAAAGATCTCTTTATATTAGTTAGGTAGTCTATCTAACTTTAATATGTTATCATTATTAACTTGTCTTTTGAAAGCAACACGATGCAGGAGAGTGAAACGAATCACTATGCTACCATTGCACATTTATGCACGGATAATTTTATGGAGTTACATAAAGATATATTTCTATTTATTTTTTAATGTTCTAAATTTTATATAAATCAGTATATAATTTTAATAGGACAAAAAGAGACTTTTAATAGGACAAATCAGTATAACTAAATTATAGTCAGTATAGAATTAGAACCAAAGTGAGGAAGTTATGATGTTATTGTCCGCAGTTCTTGATCGGGATTAGCGAGCATGATTACCGTTATTTATCTATTTTAATAGAACAAAAAGAGACCTTTTTTTTTTTTTGAAGGATTTTCGGTAAATTTTTTCCTGGGTAGCAATCAGTTTTCTGCAATTTTTTTTTTCTGGTTTCTTATCGCAATGAAACCGTGTCATCAGATGACGTTTTTGGATTGAATACTTGTTTCTTTTCGTGTTGTAAGATTGCTCGGCAGCTTTGGCGCAGGCTTTTTTAACATATTTTATGAGCGGTGGGTTTGCGCCGAATTAGACCATTTTGAAGACTCGGCATCAGGAAGGAGATCTTGGAAAATTTACGGGTTCTTTTGTACCCGTGTTTAAAAATAGTTTTCTAGTTTTAAAAATAATTTTTATTTTTAAAAATAATAAATTATTTTTAAAATAAAAAAATTTATTTAGTAGAATTATTTTTAAAAATAATTTTAAAAATTTTATTTTAAAATTTTATTTTAAAAATAATTTTTAAAAACATCTCAGAATTATTTTCAAAAACAGTTTTTAAAAATAAAAAAATAAAGGGTCTATTTGGTAACTGTTTTTAAAAATAATTTTTTATTTTTAAAAATAATCTACTATTTTTAAAATAAAAAAAATAGTTTTAAAAATATTATTCTAAAATCCTGTTTGAAAAACTGTTTTTAAAAATAATTCTAAGCTGTTTTCAAAAATAGTTTTTAAAAACAGAAAAATAGAACAAGTTTCCAAATAGGTCCAAAAATATTTCTAAACACATCCTTAAATGCGAACGTGCATTGAGGTAATTTAACAAGTAAGAAATCAAAAGGTAAAAATATTTAATGTAATTTGATTTTTATTGTATTTTACTGGTAAAGATGGTAAATAAAATCCTATTATAAATCAAAGAAAGAATACTTAATTATTTTCAAACCCATATTCATCTACATCCAAAATACCTCATAATCTATTTCAAACTAGCAACAATGTATTTTTTTTATTGACGATATATATATTCTTCACTTTTAAAACAAATAATTCCTTAAAAGAGTAAGAGTAAATTGTGAAATCTCAAGTAACTCCTAAAGAATTACAAAAATAAATTGTTTTTCCCCTTGATCAAATCTTGTATAATATAATTATTTATAAACTAAAATCCTTACTAACGGATAAGTCTAACTTAATCATAATATTAAATAATTTGATATATTTAATTTAATTAAAATTATTATCTAATCAAAATTTAAATTTGAATAAGATGAAGACATAAACAGAAAACTATCCTATTTTATAAAAATAGAATTTAGATCAAAATACCAACAATTTTCACCTTGACACAAACTTCATTATCAAAAGTTTTCAAAATCTGAATCATCTAGTTCCATATCAAAATTAAGTAGTTCCTTCAAATTTGAGTCTTCTTCTCCATAAACAAGAATGTCTTAAAAACTCCACATCCAATGGAGCACTAGTACCCTATAAGTGTATTAGTAAATAATTTTACCAAATTTATTTCATCTTCTCCGTGAGGAGTTCATTCAATAAAATCATTATAAATATACAAATAAAGCTATTGCTCTAACAAAATTTGGGCTTAATATAGTTCTGCATAACAAATTTGTGTTGGTACTTCTTTACTTAAATTGAACGGAATACTAAAATTAATTAAGATCAGCAAATCCAAGTAGAACCCAAACTCGGTAGAACTAAGTTTTGATACGACTTAACCCCCTCATTGCCTTGGCTTTCACCCATTGCCATTGGGACTTCTCCCACAATACCTCAAGCGCTCTTTCCCAAAATTGGAGGAAGAGTTGGAGGAAGTTTGAACCTTTGGCCCAGATGATAGGAAAACAATTCACTTTGGCACCAAGCTACCACCAAACTTGAAGGTTCACAAGGCTTATCAAAGAGAACATTGAAGTTTTTGCGTTGAAAATGATGGATATGCTAGAAGTAGATTGTTGCTTATAACTTGGTTGTAAACCCAAACATAACTAATTCAGTATAAGAAGCATAACTTCGGGACAATAAGGCACTAAGGAATCAAGGGTAAAGTCACCAAGTTCTTGGTGGCAGGTATCATCATAGAGGTCTAGCATACAAACAGGCTATCAAATGTAGCCTTTGTGAAAAAGGCGAATGGGTCATGGTGTATATGTGTTGACTTCATTGACTTGAACAAAGCATGCCCCAAGGATTCCTTTCCTTTACCCTCGATTAATCAACTTATTGACCATGCATTTGGCTATGGCCTTCTTAGTTTCCTGGATGCCTTCTAGAGATACAATCAAATAATGATGGATGTGCAAGACAAAGAGAAAATGACATTCATCATAGATAAGGGCACATTTTGTTACTAAGTGATGCTTTTTGGACTAAAAAATGCCATGACAACTTATCAAAGTATGATGAACAAGTTGTTCACCCAGCAAATCAGAAGAAAACTAGAAATCTATGTTAATGAGATGCTCATGAAATCAATTACACATGAAGCCCCTCTGACAGACTTGCTAGAAAATTTCTGCACAATAAAAAAAAACAACATAAGAATTAACCCTAACAAATATGCTTTCGAGGTATCTGTAAAAAATTTCCTAGGCTTCATGGTCACGCAGTGGGGAATAAAGATGAATCCAACCAAATGCAAGATAATTCTTGATATACAAAGTCCCAGAAACCTAAAAAAAGTGCAGTGACTCAATGGAAGAATTACCTCCCTCACGAGGTTCCTATCCATGTTAGTCGATCGATGCCTTCTTTTCTTTAATATTCTGAAAGATATTAAGAACTTTACCTAATTTGATAAGTGCCAATAAGCTTTTGCTAAAATAAAAAACTACTTGTCAAAACCACCAATCCAGACATAACCAAACCCTAGCAATGTCCTTTTCCTGTACTTGGCCATGACCCATGAGGTAGTGAGTCAATCCTTAGAAGGGAAGAAGAGGGTGATAAGCAACTAGTTTACTTTATGAGCAAAGTGTTGCATAGTGCCAAACTATAATACCAAAAAATTGATAAATTGCCTTATACATTACTCATCTCATTCGAGTGTCTCAAATTGTACTTCTAAAGCCACCTAGTAGTGGTTAGGATGGACAAAACTTTGCATCAAGTTCTTGAGAAGCTAGATCTCACTGAGCAACTAGGAAACTAGTCCATCGAATTGGACAAATATGGCATTAAGCATGAATCCAAAAAGATGATCAAGTCTCAAGCCCTCATTGACTTCGTTGCCAAAATCACTCTCCTAAGTCAAACCTTCAAAGTAGCTTCTAAGCCCTTCACTTAGATGCTCTTTGTTAATAGCTCGTTAAATGAAAAATAAAGTGGGGCAAGAATTATACTAGAAGGGCTGAATTAGGAATCCTTGGAACACTCCTTGAAATTTGAGTTCAAAGCTATAAATAATCTGTTGGAGTATGAGTCACTTATCATTGGGCTCAGGCTAGTGACGGAGGTAAACTCCAAAGAATAAAAGTGCACAATGACTCTCAACTAGTAATGGGCCAAATAAATAACACCTATAAAGCCAAGGTATCCAGGTTAATTAAGTATAATAATGTGACCTAAAATTTAAGGTATGTATATTTGCTATTGTTGGAAAATTCATAAGTTTGATATGGATTATCTAATTGAGCCCTAGAATCACTCTTCTATGGACTATTTTTCATATTCTCAAGATATTACTGCTATTTCGCTCTCTGAAAAGTAAAGATAGACAACAATCCTATGGAAATCATGACTAATGTACTTTCTACCATAGTAAATGGTCCCTTAGGAATGTATGACATCAAGATCCATTACATCACAATTCTAAACTTAGTTGGTTACTAAGTGTTGCATGAAGTAGAGATTATTCCCTTCCAACCCCCTAATGTCTTGTTAATGATGGCTATCAGATGGTTTGATCCTTAAGGGATTCATCATCCATCTACATTTTTTGCTAAACTTTTGAAAACCTATAAATAGTGAGGCCATAGAATTCTTCAAGGGCATAGTTAGTTGAACCTATACTTTTTGGTCCTTTGACAAGTAATAGGTTGAACTACTTTTTGTTTTATCTTGCCTTTGTGAAGACACGTGGGATAGTGTGGGAGAATGACTCTTAAAACTGGTTAGTTTTTTGTATAAGTGTTTTTTTTTCTTGAGAATTTGTTGGAAACCCCTTTGAAACTGATGTTATAACAGACATGTGCTTTAATGGGTAATGTCCTTGTAAATTATAAAAGCATGTGTATATTTCAATAAGTTTCCTTCCTTCTTTATAAGTTTATGAATTCTTAACTAATTAAATGAACTTAAGTAAATATAATTGGGAATATTGAAACAAGTATGAGTAGGAATGGAAGATAGAAATATGTTAAAGGCTGGTGATTATCAATTGGGAGATTGATATTTACACTAGCTATGCTTAGGAATTTAGGTTGTGACAAGTAAAGCCTAAAACACCAAATATAGTGAGGGAAATTTCTTAAAGATTGTCAGGGAAATGAATTCTCAATGGTACGAGTTCAAAGAGAAAAAACTAAGAGAAAGTCAAGGGAGAAACTAAGGAGTAGAAGATTGCTGACTATCCTAAAAGTTATGCTAGGTTAAAAGTGTCATTTATCAAAGTCTCTTGAATAATGCTAGCTCAAAAAGATAAGTACAGAGTGGTCAAAAGAGTAGCTCGAGTTGAGCAAGCTGAAGACTCATATGAAGATTTGGGAAGCCGACCTAGATAGAAGAAAACGTTTATGGAAGATGTGTCAGATTGAGATATCAATAATGGTATTGACATTTAAAGTGAGGGAGAATATCACAAGCTAGCTCTGTGAACCAATTTGCCAAGCAAATATGCTCAATTTTAGATGTAATTTGGTGTAAAAATCAGGCATGAAAAGAAGGTTTTATGGAACAAATTTGAGATAAAATGTACTTGTGTATGATTTTCCTATTTTGATGGCATTTGTATATTTTTAGCATAAATTATTTGTCTAATACGAGTAGAAAAGCACATGATTGCAATCTTTGCATTTTTATATTCTTGTCCATATGAGATAACATATAGATTCCCTTTTGAGCTATAGGAAAAGCCCTTATGTTAGCTTAGAAAAAGTATACCTACTTTTACCATAAGGGCTTTGGCTTAGAATATTATTGAAGGGGGTGTGCCCATTGACTCGGGTGGGCACTATGACATAGCACTAGGGATCAGAGCGTGATGGCTTAAAAACTTCCCTACACACTCAAAACTATATAATGAAACATATATCAATGAAACAGAATTATCCCTCTTCTTATTCAAAAAGTCCCTTCTTAATATACTTTAAAGGCTATTTTTGTGAAGCATTTTTTAAGCTCGATATGCACATATGCTTTGACTACACACTCATGTTTTATACAAACATGTTATGAATAGGATTTTATTGTATAGGAGATTAAAATCTATTTTGCTTTGTTATTTATCCAAGTGTGATTTAAGTTTATTAGGCATGTTAACTAAGAGTTAGCAGCATTTGTTGTATAGTACAACTAAAAGAGCTTCCAATTTGTGACACCTATGTAGGTATTATCCTTCAATTATTCACACATTATTTTGATATCTATCAAACTTAATTTACTTCAATAATGAAATTAGATTTTGATTAAAGTAAAGAAGAAAGAAAATCAGTTTTTCATGACGAGGGGCAAAAACTTCTTCCAAACTCAGAACATGCCAAGCAAGTATTGCATAATTGGATTTGTTTCAAGCATCAAGAAAGTAAAAATAAATGGACACCTAAGGTGTTATGATTTGGTTTTCTAATGCCATAACATGAATAAATAGAGAAAATTCTATACAATTATTCTAGCAAGTTTGGCAAAACTATCATTTAAGAAATTGACTTCTTAATGTCATAAGCCTCCTCCGTAAGACAGATGTTTTTTCAATTTTTGGATCGTGGGTTGTTAAGACATGGAAACGAATTTGGTTTATGTCAAAAAAATATGGCAACTATGGTTTGTGTCTATAGAATTTTCAGATATAGATAAAGTGAATATTAAAGTACAACCATCTATAAATGTCTTCATGGAAAATTAGCCTTCATTTTCATCCTTGTTTCTTCGAGCAAGTGAGTAATTAAGAACCCACATTCTACAAGTGGTGAAGATGACCAAATATTTTTGCTTTAGAGCTAGCTAGACCATTTTGTACATGCTACACAAGCAAGCAAACGATTGGTATGGCAAAGATTGAAGGCAAAATGAAGGAGAGAAGATTGGCATGACAAAGATTGAAGGCAAGATGAAAGAGAGGCATCTTGTCGTTATCAATTTGGATGGCAGCTAACCAGCAGGGATAATTGTGCAATAACATTGTCTCTAGTTTAAAATGAGAGATTTTTTTGCACATGCCCCATAATTTAGAAGGATAATTACATTGTACCATATAAATTAATATTGATATTGTTGATGGTGAAATTTGGTTCAGCCAAATCCCAATTAACCAAAATAGTTCTCTAACACCCCCAAACTGCAAGCTGATAACATAAGTTTTTACAGGAAAGAAAGAATGTGAAGGAGGAAGAACAATGGACACTAGAAGCTTTTATCATGGTTCAGCTAAAACTAGTATGGCCCCTACATCCACAGTAATTTGTATTTTTTGTTATACAGTGGTTTCTATGTGTAGTTAACAGACTTAAAATATCAGTGCTCTCTCACTATATGAGTGCTCTCTCACTATTTCAATAGTGTCTGCATGCAGTTTTTCCACTTTTTTACAATGGTCTATCCTTTCCGTATTTATAGAAGCAAGGAGGGTTATAAGTGTAATTTAGCAAATTGTAAAATGATTATTTCCACCACATCGAGCAATAAATGCTAGGTGTCAAGCAATAAATGCTGGGCAAATCATTATCGGATTGATAGGGGCTGATGTGTTGGTTTTAAAGGTTGACCTGTCAGTTGGGAATATATGCCTCCAATTGCTGACTAGACTTTCATACCTATGCTCAGCTCGCTAGCCTACAACTTGAACTCACGTTGGGCGATCCACTAGCCATAGGGATTGGCCTCATTACTGGATTCATCCAAGGTGAATCTCTTGGAAGATGGCTGGGACGCTATACTTCATTCAGTGAGCTATAGTCTTTCTCAACGTGCCAAGTTCTCACTTTAGCCTCATCCTACGTCTAGAGCTCACGGCTGACGAGCTGATGCCTCTGCCCAGTGACCTCATTTGTTAGGTGATCTGGGCTCTTTCTCAGTTGAACTTGTTTCTTATAAGGCCTCGGCCAGCCCATTTTGCATTGTCTGGAAAATACCTATAACATTAGCCCCCCAACTCTCAGTTTGCTTTGTGGACTGGGAGTTATAGTTTATTGGTAAAATCTTTGCTTGTAGTTTGCAACGTTGTCAAGTCCTTCACCTATAGTCTACCGTATAGTCAAAGTCTTTGCTCATAGTCTACTATGTTGTCATTTTAGGCTTTAATCTTTCATTTCATCTGCACTAGGCCATACCTCCTACTGTGCTTATTTTGTAGCTGTTAGCATGGTAGTCTTATTTTCCTCTGGACTATTTGATTAAGGACAGCTGGATATCCTCTGGATTCTTCAATGAGGCTGGCTAGTCTATACAAGGTGTGGGAAACCCTTCTTCCTCCTCCATAGAATGACTTGATGGATGCCTTGACTGAGCCCCCTATATCTCTGAAGCTCTGGCATTTGGCAAAATGTTTTGAGCCATGTATGGTCTACTGCATAAGACTACGAGGCATGAATGGCCTGCTACATGAGGTTTCCATTAATAACTCTTCTTTAAGGACTCTGGGAGTTCTTCCATAATCTCTTCATGGTGTTGATAAGTTTAACTCCTTCTTTTTTATTCTTTTATCCTCAGGCGGGTTAGCCATTTAGTTTCTCTAAGCGCTCAGGAGTTGCGAGGCTGAGGGATGAGCTCTTAGCATAGGAAGAGGACACAATAGAGGAGCTCAAACTATCTGGCTTACTCGTTGGCCTTGTGGCTTGTTGCAGTTCAGCCCATCTAGCCATGTTCTTTTGTCTCTTTGTCCGGTGGCGTCAAATGTCTCTAGGCTACCAAGTAGCTTGATGAAGCTAAAGGATGCTTTCCTTACTCAAGAGGACTAGGGAAAACTTGTGCAGCCCCTCTATTTGCCTCGAATGCTATTTCTCCCACTCCAAGCACCTCTGGAATGCTCAAGTTGGACAATACGCCGACTCGAGTAGAAGTTGAGGAAGGGTTGGAGCAGTTTGACCTGTATGTTAAGCTCGTAGTTTGCTAGGGTTCAGCTCTTCCTCAATCAACTGTAGGCCAGCTTGAATTTATGGGTTATGGCTCTTAGAAAGCTAGTTCCTCCTGCGTATTATGGTTGTAAGCTTATTTCCGTCTTTGTACTTTGGATTTTCTTATGTAAACTTGCCTTGTTGAAAGAAGTTTTGTAATGGAATTTTTTGCATTATCCTCACCTTTTCCTAAGCTTGTCATATTGGTGACTTATTAAGTTACAGATGGCATCATGAATAAGTTCTTGCAAACTATAAGCATAAGATAAAGTAAGTGCCTGGCGGGTCAATCAACCTCAAATAATTTAGATAAAATTTATATAAATAGACTCAAGCCAATAAATTGTGACTTGAATTGATATGTGCCATGTTGAGTGACCAATCAATTGTACTAGCTCGTCTTAGGTGGTAATGAATTTGAGCACCAAAGTGCCTTTATTGGCTAGGAGTCTGAGCACAGGAGTGCTTGAGCTGGTAGCAAGTTTGAGCACTGGGGTGCTTGAGTGCCTTCGCTAGTGTGGGATTGAATGCCTAAATAGGTTGCATGGATATGCCTTTGTCTACACAAGAGTTTGGTGCTCGAAGTACTTCCTGGACGCAGTCCGCACAAAAGTTTAGTGCCAAAGCACTTCTTGGACGCGGGGTCTTGGTGGGTCACATGGATGCGCCCTTGTCCGAGCAAGAGTTTGGCACCTAAGGCACTTCTTGGACGCGGTCCATATAAAAGTTTGGTCCTCAAGGCACTTCTTGGACACAGTCAGCACAAGAGTTTGGTGCGTAAAGTACTTCTTGGACACGGGGTCTCGATAATATCCACATAAGAGTTTGGTACCAAAGGCACTTCTTGAACGTGGCCTGTGCAAGAGTTTGGTGCATAAAGCACTTCCTAGATATGAGATCTTAGTATTGTCTATACAAGAGTTTGGTGCCTAAAGTACGTCTTGGATGCAACCTATACAAGAGTTTAGTATTCAAGGCACTTCCTGGACAAAGTTAGTATAAGAGTTTGGTGCCAAAGGCACTTCTTGGACGTGGCCTGTGCAAGAGTTTGGTGTATAAAGCACTTTTTGGACGTAAGGTCTTGATATTATCCATACAAAGGTTTGGTGTTGAAGGCATTTCTTGGACATGTCCTGTGTAGAAGTTTGGTGCATAAAACACTTCTTGGACGTGGGATCTCAGTATTGTTCATGCAAGAGTTTGGTGCCTAAGGCACTTCTTGGACACAGTTGGCATAAGAGTTTGGTGTTAAAGGCACTTCTTGGACGTGACACACGTAAGTGTTTGGTGTATAAAGCATTTCTTGGGTGCAGGGTCTCGATATTGTTTGTGTAAAAGTTTGGCATTGAAGGCACTTCTTGGATGCGGCTTGTGCAAGAGTTTGGTGTGTAAAGTACTTCTTGGACGTGGGTCTTAGTGTTGTCTGTGCAAGAGTTTGGTGCTGAAGGCACTTCTTAGACATAAGGTCTCGGCATTGTTCACGTAAGAGTTTAGTGCCGAAGGCATTTCTTGAACTCAGCCTGTGCAAGAGTTTAATGCATAAAGCATTTCTTGGATATAGGATCTCAATATTGTCTGCGTAAGAGTTTAGTGTTTAAGTCACTTCTTGACATGGCCCACGCAAAAGTTTGGTACTTGAGGCACTTTTAGACATGGTTGGTGCAAGAGTTTGGTGCCAAAGGCACTTCTTGGATATGACCCGTTCAAGAGTTTGGTGTGTAAAACACTTCTTAGACACAGGGTCTCGGTATTATCCACGCAAGAGTTTGGTGCCGAAGCACTTCTTGGACACCACCCACACAAGAGTTTGGTATGTAAAGCATTTCTTAAATACAAGATATCAATATTGTTCATGCAAGAGTTTGGCACCTAAGGCACTTCTTGGATGCAATCTGTGTAAGAGTTTGGTGCTCGAGGCACTTCTCAGATGCAATTGGCGCAAGAGTTTGGTATTGAAGGCACTTCTTGAATGTGAATCATGCAAAAGTTTAGTGTGTAAAGCACTTCTTAGATGCGGGTCTTGGTATTGTTTGCATAAGAGTTTGATGCCAAAAGTAATTCTTAGTCGTGGCCTATACAAAAGTTTGGTGCATAAAGCACTTCTTGGACGTGGGGTCTCAATGTTGTTTGTGCAAGAGTTTAGTGCCGAAGGAACTTTTTAGATGTAGAGTGAGCTGGGAGTTATAGTTCATCACTTGCGATTTGCAATCCTGTGGGTCGTTTGGCATGCTTCCACTCGCTTTGTCTATGACTCTTGGATTTTTGCCACTAACTTATCATAATTACTCTTGCCTTTAGTAAGTGTGCACACCATGCCATTGTCAGCTTGCTTCTAGCACTCACTGAACCATCAGATCATCGATAGATGATGGGTTCCCAGATCTAATGGTGGCACTACATGTCATATAAATCGAAGAGGCTTTCTTCTCCTTCTCACTTGTCATTTGAAACTTGAAACTCCCAAGCTCTTCTTGCTCGTTCTCTCTACCATACCCCGTAATCAATCATTATTGTATGCTGCCATCAATGTTATCCTGACTTCTTAGTTGTTGTTTAGATTCTACTTACCAAAAAACACTTCTACACCTATCTTTTGCCTTTCTGCTTCAATTAATCATGGTGAGTCTTTCTCTCTTTAACTTATGGTTTCCATATTTCTCTATTTTATGGCTTGTGCAAGACCTATTTTCTTAGGGTTGGAACATCTAAATGCTAGTTGAAGCTATTTGCCTATACATTTTCTTTTTGTCTGGTTTGGCTTTTTTGGTTAATCTATTAGTAGACTCTAGGTTTCTAATTATCGTTTTGAGTCCAGCATTAGTTTTTTGGATTTTTATAGTTTAACAGTTGAGTCCCCTTTATCTTCTGGAGTTCAGGTCTTAGATGTGGTGACCTGAGGTATGTATGGCATGCCTATAGGAAATTATTAGCCTTAGCTTTTAGGTAGGGTCTGCTTGTAGCGACCTAACCATTCCTTTTTTTTATGTAGATAAATGCAGGTTATGGACATCAGCGTCATCAAATAGGGAATGATGACAAACCTGACCCCCCAACCCAGGGCGTGGTGCTGGTGTGACACCTTGATGAAGCAACCTCAAGAAATGGTGAGCTCACTAGGGACATCACCGCTCGTCCAGACCCTATTGGGGGCCAGAAGGCTGCCATGGGCTAGCAATCTTCTGGTCGCTAGGTGTTTAGCCTATATGTTTTGTCTGTCCACTGTCGCAGGCTCCAGACTGCGATTCAGACATTCCAGCTCCCCCAAGGGTGCCACATCATGTTGCCTTCCTTAGATGATTATGCCTTTTATCCACCTCAAGGGTTTGTTGTCATTAGCTTCTCGCACCTCACCATGGGGCTTAGGTTTCTAGTGCACCCACATATCATTAACTTGTTGAATAAAATCAAACTTAGCCCATTTCAGCTCACTCCTAACTCCTATGCCCAGCTCACCTCCTTAGCGTTAATATATTTGAGGAATAACCTCCTACCACCATCGACCGAGGTCCTGTGCTACCTGCACAGCATTAGCCATATGAATACGTCAGATGGGCTTTATTATTTCTCAATTCGGTCAATGGAGCATAAGAAGATTCTATCACAAGTGGACACCAAAGGGAAATCCAATGTGGGACATTATAAAACCCGTTAGTTTTATATCTTCTATCCATCCTTGGAGGACCTTCAAAACTTCAATTTTGTCCTCACTCCTGGTGAGCGAGCTGAAGGCATGCGAGTTTGATGACTTAATTTGTATCTCTTCAATTTGCATGTGTTCCTCTGATTCTAACATTTTTTCTTTTTGTAGACAGAATTAGCAAGAAGCCAACTCTTTGAGCTAAGGAGCTAGGAGTCCTAGATCAGTTTGCTGCCTTGGATGATCTTCAAAATGACTTTCGATTTGACAGGAGCCTTCTTTGCTCCTATAAGCTTGCATCGATTGTAGGTACCAAGGTCACTAAGGAAATAGGAGTTCATTGGGTCAATGAGGTAGGCTCAGTGAATTTTGACGATTACATGGACATCATGAAACTTATCCTTAAGATGCCACCACCTGACTTTGATGAGGAGGAGACCTTATTGGCTTCCGATGCCAATATAGCTCCTGCTGCTGAAAGCTAACCCTCAAGTTCGGTAATTGCTCCTTCGCAAGAGGTGATTCCTACCTCTCAGCCTGAGGTGGTAGCTGCAATCGAGGTAGCCACCCCCTCTAAGCCCTTCACTAAAAAATGAAAGATGGACAAGGGGAAAAAGGTTGTTGCCTATAAGTGGGCTTTGCCAAAGGTCAAAGTCATGGAGCGACCTGCTAGACCCAGCTTTAAGATGGAGGAGTACCTCAACATCCTTCTAGACAATGTTGACATGATCCTGGGGCCTTGCAATAAGATTTAAGTGTTAGAGTCAAAGGACTTCCCTTCCGAGGGGTTAGTTGGCTATGCATCTCGTTATGGCCTAGTGGTAAGCAGAATCTTTTTATCTCGATTCTTCTACTTTCTTTATAATTTAGCTTGACTATTTGGTTCTTCAGAAATTGTTAACAATGATGAAGATGGACGAGGCACTCTAAGCTTAAGATAAGGAGAAGGCAAACCTCGTGGATGAGCTAACTATTGTCACTACTAAGGTACTGGAGTTGAGGGAGAAGGTCGAAGACACTAAGGCTACCTTATGTCACAAAATGGCAGATTAAGAGGCCTTTATGTTGAACCTTAGTAGGACAATTAATGATCGTATTAATGTGTGTAACTACTAATTAATACTAGTTTATAATTCTAAAATATGATCATAATTATATATATTAAGATGATTGTAATTACAAATAAATAATTATGAATATCATAAACTTAAATTATAATAAATTATAGATAATAATTGTAATATTGTAGTTTTACATTGTAAACTGAAATTATGATAATAGCTCAAATGAAGAGTTATTCTACTCCCATCTTCTAATAACTACTCTTACTCCCACATTCCCTCATAAAGTAATTGGGACTCATACAAAGCAATTGGGATAGTAGATTCCAATTACTTTGTGAGAAGATGTGAGAGTAAAAGTGAATATTAGAAAGTGAAAGTAAATTGATTAAAGAATGAATATGAAAACGTGGTAGCGTCTAAGCAAATGTTTAAAATCTTTTTGGGTCTAAAATGTTGGAATAATATTCTATACTAATATAATCAGTCAATTTATTACAAATTAAATTATCAAATTTCAATTAATATTGTTTCTTTACTAGTCCAAATAAGTGATTATATTGTTATTGAGTTTTAGTGTGTCACTTAGACTATCAATAAAAATATTGTTATGTGCGTCTTGTTTGCTATATTACTGATAATGGGAAGACTAGCTTAGTTTGTTCTCACAAGAAGATATCCTGCTCTCATCCTATATGTTATTATTATTGTCTTAAAAAAATGATAGACTCTAACCTAATAATGATATTTAGAATAGAAAAGAGTTCACCTCTTTATTTTCTCTTACAAACACTCTAAAATGTGTGTTAAATCATAAATTTATTATTTTATACATATATATATGATATAAAGTATGATTAGATCTATTTTATTTGGTGACTTTAATTAATTTCAACACATAAATCATATATCATGGATGCTAAAAAGTAGAATAAAAAAAAACACAACGAGATAATAGCTAGAATCTCTATTTTTAAATATCTACTATGTACTTTATTCATTTTATAGTGATAACTGTAATAACAATACATGCAGCTGTTAGATATTTATCTAATATGTGGGCCTACATATATCATTAATTATGTATTACAAGTTATCTAAAGAATTATCCCTTTTGAAGTGATCTTATATGAATTAAGTTATTGGGATTAATGACGTCTCATATGATATGGATTTTATAATGTGTGTATCCCAAAAGTCTTATTTCTAATTTTATGATGGGCCAAATTAGAAATAAGAAAAATTCAAAAGTCATTACTCTTCATGAAAGGATATGAACTCAAAAGTCAATACTCTTCATGAAAAGGCATGAGTTCAAAAGTCATTACTCTTCATGAAGGGTATGGCCCCTAAGTTATATGCATAGTCTTCTTTTCTAACATACCATCATTAGAAAAGGAGAGACTCTTTATTCTTGAAGAGGAAGTATGCATATAAGGCTTGGAAGATTAAGAACCCACAAGTTCCTTCATCAAATTTCCCATGGATTTAGGTACGCTTCTACTCTATTCATTCTATTGATGATTTAACATAAAAGATCTTATGTTGATAATGGTTTTTATCTTTAAAGTATCTCTCTTTTAAATTTATAACAAGTGGTATCATAGCCACTTTTATGTTAAATTATTAAGAGATAAGAATTTCAATTCACTATATACTTCTTTTGGATATGTGGTGTAAATTGTCTTCC